>WUQG02411917.1:0-41837 GCA_011317285.2 Androctonus mauritanicus
GACACGGGCATGTCATCTTTTCTCTAAGGAAATCGAATAATTACACTTTTCATGGATAATATAAGTATTGGGGAGTGATATTATACAGCATTGCAAATATCAAAATCGATGGTCGCAATTTTAAACTAGAAATTATAAAAGTGAGAAAGAAAAATTGGTTGTTATAACGATTTTTCGTTCCATCGATGTAAGACGGATCAAAGAATTAAAATGATTTCAAAAATGACACAAAAAATGGAGTTTTTTAACGAAGATATTTTCAGAAGATAAAAACCCGTGTTTGAAAGAATAGCACGGTTTTTACGACAAAAAAGCGTGAAGTGCAATGCTTAAAAGGGATGATAGATTCCAAAAAAAGTAGCAATGCTGCTTAAATATCGCATTATCATTTCAATTCGGAGCAAATGACCAACATGTTAACAAGATAATGTCAGATAATAAGCTGGTTTCAAAAAAATTGCACAAAATTAATTGAATAAGCAGTATCGTGTCATTCATCTAAGAGATAAAGATGACTAAAAAATTTTTTAATTATATAAGTTTCTAGCACTTTCTATCCTCACTTTAATGGCTTTATAAACACTATAAATAGCATAAATTACATTAAGGTGTTACTGAATTAAATATTGAATCAAGTTAAATAGCACTTTGATAAATTATAGCACAAGAAATGTAAACAGTTTAAAAATAATTATGATTTTTACTAGTTTAATTATAGTACATATGTTTTTAGGTTAAATTTAATTGAAAATTTTGAAAGAGAATCGTCTTATATTCGAATATTATTATTATTTCTGTTATTATTATTAAAAAAAATCAATATTTTTGAAATATTTTCTTTACCTCCTTTCTGGTTTCATAATCCAAAGGACCAGCAACATATATAGCACCAGTTTCATTCTTTACAGCAAATGCTCCACCTATATTTCCCTGAGTGATTTCATATCTAATTCTTGAAGCTACAAACATAAATCTTGATGTCAACATTTTAAATATTGATTATATTTATACAAATATATAAAAGTTTGTGTGTTTACATGCATATTTTACATTGACAGAAAATAATTTAATTTATGCATTCATTCTACACTGATACAGAATTTTTCTTTATAAGATATAAAAGAGAAAAAAAAATAAAATCTATCCATATGAATTTTTTAAATTGCGATAAATTATATTATTTAGATAGAATTACACAATTTTATTTTAAACATTGAATTAAATCAAATCAAATATTCTACTAAAATTCAGAATGATTTTCTGAAGAGAAACTTATTAAAATAATAATGAAAATAAATGAATATTTCTATTATAAACTTTCTTAATGATTTAGATGAAATGATGATAAATTTATTCTGCATTCAGTATTGTGTTTAGACTTTTGTCAATATTTCATTAATGTATTCAGCTATTAAATTGGATTATTATTATTTTTTTTTTTAATTTAAATGGATTATAAAGTAAATTTATTACAATTATTTTATTTATAAATAAATTATAGTCATTATTTTTTTTTTGTTTATATTGTGATTGAAGCAAGAAATATCTCTTTCAGAAAAAATATAATTCTATATTGCTGAAAATATTAAACTGCAATTATAAAATTAAATAACAGTAATGAAAATATTAAACATTATAACATAGGATATTAAAAAAAAATTTTTTTTAATGAACAGTTAAAATTTAAGAGAAAATTTCACAGCCAGTTATTTTAAAACAGAGATATTTATATTTTTATGATTTGTGATTAGTAATATAGATTTTTTTTATTTTATTTTACTATCAAAGATATCAAAGATACTCATAAGCAAACAGAACATTAAAGAAATAAACATTGAATACTACAAATCATAAGAAAGGATAAATGTAGTCTGCTAATCCAGTGCAACTCTGCTTCCTTAACAGCTTTACTCTGCAAAGAAACTTTCAATCTCTTTGGGATATAACTGCTCTCAACAACAAACAAACCGCCATCATCTTCAACAGTGAACAGGCTGAAATGCCAAAGATTCAGAAACACACACACACACACACAATATAATAAAAGAACTCTGAATAATTTGGAGAAATATTTTATAAGATTAAATGTTTATATTTTATATTTTAATGCAAAAGCTATTTTGTGATGAAATACTATCATTACAGTAGTTAATATCAGTTTTGAATTATTTCTCTTTTGTATTTTTAATAATTCAAATTTTCTTTTTTTTTCCTTTTTTTCTCAAACTATCATGTGTTAACTACTGATGACAAGAGGACAAAACTTGTAAGGTATTATTCTGATGGGAATTATTTTATTATTTAAACTTATTCTGTTCCATTGAAGTTGATGGCTATTGTTGTAACACAACTGATAAAGTTGCTTTTCTCAAGCGAATTAAATGCAGCAGTAAGAATCGTTTACGACTTTTTTTTTTTTTTTTTTTTGTCCAAGACTATTCTGGTAAGAAGAAAATATTACAATTTCCGATAACGTAATTAATAGAAAAATACTGTAATAATTAATTAAAGACATCCCTCAATTATTTTTTTTTTTAAAACAATAATTTGAACTACGATGCCAGTAATTGCCTTTAAATAATAAAATTAAGTTATGTAAATTTTCATAAAATATTTTTTTTTATGTTTTTAGTATTTTAAAAATGAAAATATAAGTGTTGATATTTCAGTTAAAAAATAAAAATAAAATTAATGTTGCAATAAAATTTTATCGTCATTCGTAGCCACTTATAGGGATGATAATAAATTTTGAAAAGTCTAGAAATAAAATTTTAAATTTTAAATACTGTTAATTAAACGTTATTTAATAATATTTCTTCAGCGAATTTTTTTCTTTTTTTTCTTTCTTTCTTCACCGAAATTTTTGTTTGATGCGGTTACTACTTACTACTACTACTACTTCGGTTTAAAAATAAAAGAATCCAATCGAAGCAAAGGCTGTCTATGTGTGTGTGAAGTTCGACGAACTATAAAAAGTTTTGATGAACCGTTCTTTTTCAATATCGAATCCCCCTAAAATTTTTAACAAATTCTGAAAATCCGGATCAATGTCATAAAAGAATTTACGCTTCTAGAAAAGACGTTTTCTTGCTTCGGAAAGGTATACTTCATTAACATAAATAATAAACGAAAATATACAAGTCTCCGATAGAGAGTTTAAAGAGAAGTTTCTGACAGGAAAAAAATAAAAATAATAATAATAAATATTAGCACAATTTAATATTAAATTCAGCACTAAAAATGCATAATTTGATTAACAATGTTTCGTTTTAAAGATCTTACGTAAAAAAATATAGGCCTATATATATATTATAAACTATCATAAATCTTAATAAAACTTTTTCATTTTTTAAGATATATCTAACAGTTAAATCACAAAATTTCATGACTGTATTTAATAGGATTAGTCATATCTACTTATTCCGAAGAATGTGACATAAAGAAATGATATATACACCCGTATATATTAAATTTCACCGCCATTTTTCTTAATAAAAGGAACCATAAATGTTAAACGGAAAAAGTTCTCGAATTAATACTTTAATATTAAAATTATAAAACATGATAGAGCATAACTTTGAGACAAACGTACGTTCTTTCCCACTACAGATTTGGTACGGATCCAAATGGGCGCAGTAGCATTAAAATAAAAATAAAATATTCATACTTAAAAGTTATATATTCTAATTATCATCACCTTAATATATTATTGTTTTCTACACTTTTCTATGTTGTTTTTTTTTTAAATTTTCGTTTCTCTTTTATCTATACCTTATCTTCGAAGAAATTCAATAGTTTTTATCGATAAAAATATTTTTTAAATATTATTTTTCTCCGTTTTTATTGAACCTTTGTTGATCTTCTTCGATATATTGTATCTGCATTTTATTTGATGCGGATCATTTACACAGGATTTAGCGTAATTTTTAGGGAGTCTTATTTCTTTTTTAACCATTACTTCAGTGTTACCGACTTTTAATTATCTTATCATAGACTCCATAAAAAAAAAATCAGTCATTATGTACAACCCATAAATTATAGATATTTTTTTTTCCCATAAGTCCTTCACTCATAATTCTTTGGAATTTAATTACCAGATTTACTTGCGTATGGCTTTAATCTAACGGCGATTTCATGATACTTCCGTAAATTTACATGAAATTCCTTTATCTTATCAAATATTTCACATTTTCTATGGCTGCATTAAAATATACTTCGTCAATCTATCAAATTTTTGCATCACATATTCCATTTATAGCTAGGAAAAAAAAAACATCATTCACATACATGAGCCGCTATACTTCATCAATAATTCGTATTTTACTCTTAAATAATTTTTGCTCAATTTTATAAATAATTTAAATAAATTGTAAAATCTCTATAAATAAATTTCGTGAGACGAGAAACAGTAAACAAGTGAAAAAAAAAAAAGGAAAATATTGATACAAGAAAAATGGTGAAAACCGAGTATGCAAAACTCATATCTGAGTATAACATGTCAAGGAATATATGGATTTATGAAAAAAAGAGGCAGAAAAAGTAAGAATAAAATAGCTGTAGTGGAAATAAAAGTATTAAATTCAACCTGCAGAACAAAACCTAATGCTGCACTACTATACCAGTATAGTATGTTTATATGCATTGCAGTGAAGAATGTTTGTTAGAAACTATCATCTATATTACAAAATTTATAAATTGGATTGAATTTACTAATTTACTACAATATATATATACGGCATAAATAGTATAGTATTTGTTATTTTTTGTTATTTTGTTTATATAAGAAATAATAAACAAATGCAACAACTTTTGTAAACAGGTACATAAACATGAGAAATCAAAAACATTTTTCATTGTAGTACATGCATTTTTCATTGGATTCTTGCTTCGTGAATTAAATTTTGTGTTTTTATTATGCACTACAATTTCCAAACTGCTACTTTTCTTCTACTAGATTTTGTTTTCCAAAATATAAAATCGTTATGTGGTACCGTAAAGTCAACATTGCTTAAAAATATATTAGCATGGAAAGTCATTCGTATATTACTTTATTCAGAATTATTATTTTTCTTTCATTATGATCTTTTTATTATTAGAAACGAACTTTTTTGACTTGTCTATATATATATTAAATAAGCATAAGAAATGTGGATACTTTGATATCGTTACCATAAATAGGAAGGAACAAAGTGAATAAAAACTTTTCGCATTGTACAGATGCGAATAGAAACTTTATTTTCAAGATAATGGCTAAGAAACAACGTGATCCGATAGATTTTTTTACAGCAGGAATTGAATTTTTCTCGAAATTAAAAAAAATTATAAAAATAAATGTTCAATAGTGTAGCAAAGGTGAGTAGGTGAAGGCATTTTCCTTCAGGCGCTAAATTAGTTGCCAAAAGTTATTATGTTAACTTTTTTATGATTATTTTCTATTTTTGTAGTAGGCCTATAATCCATACATTCCCTGTGGACGAAAGGTAGAATTCATCCACGATCTAACTAACCTGTCATAAAAGGCGACAAAAATGTTCATCTCTCTTTCCTCAAGCGGCTTACCACATTTTTTTTTTTTTTTTGATAGGATCCTTTTAACCTCTTCTCTTGTTGTCCTATATTCTTCGAGCATCATCCTTTGTTCTTCCGGTAACTAAATCTCCGAATATAGTTCGACAACCCTTACAAAAAGTAATTCCGAACATTCCATTATGAAAAGATTTCATGCATACGTTTTATATCAGCGATCTGCGATCTTTTCATTCCTGCGGCACATCTATGGGTTCCAATTTCACAGCACAAAACAAATTAACTTGTATGTATGAAAATACTCTGTTTACAACTTTCTTTTTACTAAAAATAATGCATTCATCATTGCTCAAATAAATGTTATGCTTTCACACAGAAATTTATTAAAAAATCTATAAGTGTAGGCAGATTTACTAGGCGGATAAGCCTCAGCTTTCACTCTACTATCCGGGTTTCAATGCTGATCTTATTTTCAAAATATTTTGTTAAGAAGTCTAAATACAGCTTTCATAAGTATATGATTGCATAAGTATTCACGATAAGAGTTGGAATGGCTCTCTCGCATAATAATCAGCGATACGATTGCTGTTAATGTCTATAAATTAAACAATATGAATAGCAAAACAGTGCAAAATCGTTAAATATCTGGAAAAATACCTATCATTCTGTCAAAAGAGGGAGAGAGTCAAGCGTGAAAAATTCGCTGCGTTAACGATATATATTAATATCATTTTAAATAGCATAATAATTTGTCATATACTGTAATAGAAATTTTATTTATTTAAACATTCCTTATTAAATACAGTTTAGTTTCAATGGCTACACCCTTTTACATCCATGTACCAGTCTCATTTTCAAAGAAAGACGATACCATCACAAAATGTTGGACATACCATAATGAGTTCTTAACTGGTCCGCCATTACCTATCCCTTGTGCAGATTTGGCAACATAAAGTCAAAAATCATATAGTTATATATATTCATATTTGCACACAAATCATATGGAATGATAATATGAAATTTCATTCTTGGAGTTAAAATAGAGATGTTGCTCTGGAATGTATATGCCAACTGATGTGTTATTTATAGCTAATTTTTTTGTTTTTTTTAGTTTAAAATAAATTTGTAACTATAAGTGATGTATATAAAGTAATTTCTAGTACTTGAAAGCACATTTGGCAATGCATTTTGGCACACTTGTTGCGAGCATTGCTTTATAGGATCCAATGATGCAATTGAAGTTCATCCAAATCAGATAATATTAACGCGACAATAATGAAATAGGAGAGTTTTGAATTAGTTCTTTTTTAATTTTATAACATATTTACTGTAAGGTCATCGAGAATATTATCGGCATCGAAGAATAATTCTCTAATACTGATTCTTAAATATGAAATTCTACTATGTCAACAACAAACCACTGTTTGATTATGAACAATTTCTTTCTACTTGAAGTTTCCAGCCAGAATTTTTCGAATTTTACGTTTTATCGGCCAGGTATTAGAATTGAGACTTTAGTTTTTTTCTCAAAGAAAAGTACAAAGATCCAATTCCTCGACTTTACGAGTGTCAACCTCCCACTTCATCGATCCTCCATTCTTCCCATCTCGGTTGATCTATCAGGAATCTAGCCAACCAGTTTAAGGAAGTTCCGTTGATCTAGCGGTAAATCCTACTGTGAAGTATTAAAATTGAATACTATCCTCCAAACAAAAAAAAAGTTTTCACATTTATTCAAAAATCTTTCATATCTTAGAATTCATTTGTGCCATTTTTTTCGATAATCTTACTTTATAGAAAATAATGTATTCCCAGTATATAAATAAAATTAAATATAGTACATCTTTGAAGTGGTTACTCATATAACGAAACACTCTTAAGATATTTTAAACAACATAATTATTCAAAAACATCTGTAACTGTACAGTATGGATACAATTCATTTTAAAATATGTACTGTACATCTACTATATTATAGATTTATACACTGAACAATATATATTTTTATATGCAAAACCATTAAAAAATGAATTTATAACACAAGTTTATAATAAGCTTGTGTTAAATTATATTATTATAACACAAGATTTATAACACTACAGTAGTTACTAATTTAAAACCACTTATACTTCGATTATATCGTATTTCCTTCAATAACAACTTCATACATGTGAAAAAGTAGATCCGAAGCAATATTCTCAAACAATTCACATCTTTGAGAATTTTACTATGTCTATACAGCTTACGTTTTAGATTTTTTACAGTTTATATATATAAAAAAAAATGTTTATACAGCAATATGAAGAACACTTAAGAATATTTCAATAATTATGCGTAAGTTCTTCTACTGTACTGTATCACAGCAATACTTTTTTATTTCTTTACTGAAAAATACTAGAACCGTCTAAAACCATAAAAATTTTATATTACCTAGTTTTCCGACGATAACGCGCAACGTAAAATTTCCATTTTTTAATAAATGCGACGATAATGCATAGATAACGCGCTACTTCGTATTTTTTTTTCTTTCGTGTAACGCGTAATGTTATTTTTATGCATTTTTATATAGATAACAGGACGTATCTTTTAGTAAATGCAGTACTATCCGGTAGCTATCTTGTTAGATATATTCTAAAATTCATATTTGTTCCTTCAAAGAAATTTTATTAGACTTCTTAAATCAGTATTATAACAAACTTTTTAATGACTGGGTATATCTGGGTATAATATTGTTCTATTGAAACTAGAAATGTTGTTCTATATTTAATATCATGCACATTTAGTATTTATAACAGATCTGTTTGTGGAATAAAGTTCAGTAAGTGGACATTTTGATACAGATTTGTTCAAAGATGTAGACCAGTACAGCAATCATCAATATCTCTACATATTTAATGAAAGCTCTCATTTGTGCATAATAGTGTAATTAGACCTTAATGAACTGTTATTCTGAATAATATAAATAATTTTATTTGTGCATAATATGTTCTAATGCCTTTTTATACATTTAATTAATAAGCAACTGAATACTGAATAAATATATTTTTAATCCAAAAATTATATTTGGCCAGTAGTGATTAAGCTATTCAACTGACAGAAAAATGCCTTTTTTTTTGCTAAATCAATGTTCGATATAGATTTTTTTTTACAGTATTCACTTTCCTAACCAGAAGTGACACTTAAATTTCAAATAAGACCTTATATATCATATTACATCAGATTGATGCATGGCAATAGACTACTGCGACTTAAACTGATGACTATTTTTTTTTATTATTTTATTTTATCATTTGGTATGTGTTATTGGGTGATTTGGCTTGGTTATGCAGAATCCCATCATTCATTATTTTAATAAGCTTATAATCAGTTCTGGTGGTCTCTCTTCATTTAACAGATTGATGGGCAAAGCATTTTCAAACTCTCAAGTGGATAATTCTTTTTTAAATTTTAATAAGATAAATATCAATATGTAAAATTAATATATCAGTTTATTCTTGCATAAATAAAAATAAAATTAATTTTAAAAGATCAAAGTTTTCTCTTTACTTAAAAAAAAAATAAATAAATTATACATAAAGTCTTCAGATGTATTTTAAATATTCGACAATCAATAAATTTAAATAAGCAAAAATTGTAACTATGCAATTACTAAAAACAAATTATCAAATGATTTACATATATATTTTTAATAGAAATCGTGCAATAACTTTAATTTTTTTTTTTAATTTAATTTGTTTACTTCATTAGGAATCCCTGGTGTATCATTAGCATTAGAAATCAATTAATTAATTAAAAAATAAAATTATTGTTATTAAATTAAAGAAAATATAATTGAGAGAAAGTATTAGTAATAAGGTATTAAATTTAAAACAGAATTTTTTGATTTTTCTTCTCCTGGTTATTAAAAATCTGGAAAATAATTAAATCTGTTTAATGCCGATAAACATTAGAATATATTGCAATGAATATTGAGCATAATAGAACACGAATACTTATATATTTTTCCATTGTTCATTCAATGATTGCAGATTAAAAAGAAAAAATAAAAAAAAAAGTAAAGTTAATTAATAATAAGAATCATTAGGACAAAGTTACAAATTTGGCTGAAAAATAAAATACAGTTCTGACAAAATTAATTAATTATCATAATTAAATGAAGGAAATGATTCATAAAGTTTAAACATATTTCATTTAAAACAGTTTTTTTGCATGAATTATTTTTTTAATTGATAATCTCATTTTGTTATAATAGTAATATCAAATAATAAAAAAAAGAAGATTAATGAAATATAACACAATATTTTGTTGAATAATAAGGATATTCATTACTGTATTGATTAGATCAATGAAATATCTGTTTAAAAATAACTTCCAGTTTTTTTTTTCCTCTCTACATTAATAAATTTAAAGATTCCAGAGTAGAAAAAACAAATTATTTTTTCGGTAGCTGAATTGATTTGTTTTTCTCTACATGTTTATTAATTATTCAGTTCTAATTAATTTATCAATTAAACAGTAAAATATGCTCCACTATATAAAAGGAATTTTCTTCATTAAATTAAATTTACTTCTCTCTTTATCAGATTTATTTCTGATAAAATTAAAGAAGGTAAAGTTAATTTAGGAATATATGTTTAATTTGTGTTCTGATATTATCTAAAACTAATTTCTTTTAGATATTTTATAAATTATTACAACAAAGAATATGAACACTTTATTATTTTTGTTTTACATTAAGAAAAGACACAATTAAAAATTTACTTTAGTTGTTTCCTATCGATAGTTTCCAACGATAACAAAAGAAGCAATTCAGCAGTAATTTAAATTTTTAGAAATTATTGATATATATATGTATATTGTATATAACTATTCAGTCACATTTATGTGCAGTTTCTATAATGAATGCTATTCAAGATTGATAGCAGTTGCATGGGCTCACAGTATTAATACTATCAATTCTTTAATTAGGATGGGAAATGAACCAGCAAAGTAGATGCTAGATACATATTTAATGTAAAAGTTCAGTCATAAGTAAAGCAAAGAGATAATCAAAAGATCTTAGTTACTACATGTTTCCATTTTTTTCTTCTTTGATACTAAAATGATTTTTTTATGTAAGGCATTGAAATGCAATTGTGAAATAAATATAATGATTTAATCTTGATTTGAAAGTAAAGTAAACTGAAATTATTGAATAAAAATATTATGAAAACAAATTAAAAAAAAAAAAAACCTCAATCTTCTATCATCTGGCAATAAAGTTCTACACATGGTTTGAAATTTGAAATGCATTTATCAATTTGAACATAGTACCTATCAAGTAACAATGTAAGTTCTCATATCTTCTAGAGTCACTTGTTATAGTTATTTTTCAAAGGCAAAATAAATCAAATATAGTGAAAAATGATAGAAAACATTTTTTATTTTCTTTCAATGTAGTGTTCATCATTATAAATCAGATAATTTGAACAATAAAATGATGGAAAATTCTTCCTAATATATATGTAACTCAATATATTTAAAGAAATTTAAGATATGAATCCAATTTTTATTTTGTCTTAATGAAATTAAATAATATGATTAATTAATGAAAGAATAAATTTTAATATATTTGTAAACAAACTTGTTTATTTACTTTATACAGAATTCAATTTTTAAGAATTCACGAATTATTTTCTGAGGAAAAAAATTTTTAAAAATATAACACATTAATTTCTTTTATTTTTAAATTTGATTACATCATATTTGCATAGTGTTTTATTTATTTCTTCCAAATATTTTCAAAAATACTTAAATATAAAGGTAAGTATTATTTTCTTTATCTACCAGTAATTACTTTGTACAAATATAAATTATTCTCATAAAATAAAAATATCTTTTGCTTAAAAGAATATTATACAGATTTAATTAATAATTTCTTTCCTATTGGTAAATAAATATAAATTTAATCATTCTTTTTAATCTCGGAAAATACCGAATATATTTTAGTTGGATTCAAATCCATTATCGATTGTGAAGGCAAATAGGCAATTATAAATGAACTATGAGGAAACAAAAAGAAAATTATGGTTTGTGATTTATCTAATGGTGGCCAGATATGATATTTCATTAAATTTTGAAAGATATAAAATATTGTTAATCTTATTACTCTACTACAATTTATATGCAACTCACAAATAACATAATTTATTAAACTATAATTTATTTGAAGCAGAAGTGAATAGAAAATAATGATAATAATAATAATAATAATCATACAAATATAAAATCAAACAACTCTTATAAAAGTAATAAAAATCAAAAGATTGTAAAGATTTTATATATTATAAATTATTGTGTAAGTTTGAAAGGATTATTATTAAGCATTTATAATAAAAATACTTTAAAAATATCACAATTCTTCTTATATACATATATATATATATATTTTTTTTTTTTTAATAATTTTAATATCATGATATTATATATGTATTTAAGAAAATCATTATTTATTTTAATTCAATTTATTTTTATATTGTACTGAAATAAATCTTTCATATATCTGTTTCTATCATAGTTAAAAAACAAAGGAATATTACCCTCTTAAATAAAATATATCTGCATAGTTAAGTGCGTATTTTCGTAATAATATATGAATCATATCAAGCTTTAATTTATGCAATAAATAATTTTTCTTATTTCTACATAAGTTACTCATGATCTAGAAGTTTACTTACATAACTCTGTATAATATAGATAGGTATGTATAAATTAATTTTATATTATGTAATTTAAAAAAAAAATATATTAAGAGAGAATATGTTGTGGAAGTAAATTACAATAATTACTTCAACTACATATACAAAGTTATATTTAGAATATATACATAATGAAAATGTGCACTGTGAAAGTTGCTTTTAGTTATGGCATAACTTGCCTGAAGAACAGAATAAGAAAACAAAATAAAAAATAGATGCAGTCTGCAAAGAGATGCAGAAAACATCTTTTTTCTGATGAACTGCTATTGAATGAGTGATAAAGTATTTATTATGCTTATAAAAAAAATTCACCAAGGAAAAAATTTTGATTATTTTGAAAGAAAACCACTAAACAATAATAAATTTACTTATGTTTATGAATTTATTCATGTTACATATTTGCATCTATATGTTTAAACATAATACATTATTTATTTTTTAACTTTTATAAACCACTTATTTTAATATGAAAAATTTGGATATTTTTGAATATCCATGAGAAGCCAATATAACAAATGGAATGTTTGATCTAGTATCTTAAAATAGCTTTATATTTTTACATTATTCCTTTCCCTTTATAAAATATTCTAATTTATTCCACATATTTTTATTGAATTTTTTTTTTAAATTTCTTGTGTTTAAATATTTAACAATATTTTATAATTAAATTAGAGGAAAAAAAATTTGTTTGCATTTTTTTTTTTTTTTAGTCTTGTTAAAATGTTTTTCTTTTATTTTAAACTGTTCTACCTGAATTTAACTTGTTTTAAGACTAGATAAGCAGAGAATTATCAAGTTTTATACCGTATTTATACCAAATTCAATATAAGTGTTAATCACGTTAGAAATTTGAACTTGATTGGATAATTTCTATTAAAATTATACCGATCAAATTTAGACAAAACGATTGTTAAAATGCTTTCAATGTGAACTGAAAAGATTAATTAAACTCGCATTTGACCCGCATATAAAATTTGAGCTTAATCGGACATCTCTCTTTAACAACGTTATCGATCCGCAATAGTACAAACAAAAGGTCGTTTCTGCAGTAATAACTACTGTATTTTCAGTAATTTTGAAGACTTCATCCGATGTGTAGCCTACCAACTGGATCGATTCTAGAGAGATCTTATACTCGATTAGAAAGAGACTAACATAATTCATATTTTAAGAAAAGACCATCTGGCGAACTATTAAAAGTGTCCAGTTCTGTTTCCTACATTTCAGATCACCTGATCGATTATCTTAAAGTTTTAATATTCCTAACAGATATTCAAATGAGCTCATATTTTATACTTGCTTCAAATATGGCCAAATTAAGATTTTCCGGATACCACGAACTATATATTTTTAACGCTATATTCCAATAATTTCTATCTGCTTAAATAGGAATATCTGTACTCGTTGGCATCGTAATTTCGTTAAAGATGATAATATAGTCAAATTTTATATCGGTTAGATTTAATCTTAAAATAAAATAGCGTGTCATATGCAGAAAAATGCAAACAACGCACGAAAAGTATCAGGATCGGATTTACACGAATTGTGGCCTCTAGGCTATAACGTTTACGAATTGTTTTTAGTAAAATACGAAACCTCTTATAATGTTGAGTCCTAAACTAGCTTATGCATAAATCTTGCGCTGATAAGTGATATGTGAATGTTTAAATGTATAAAAGTGTAAATGAACATTCGTATTTTGAATAATTACATATTCTGTACAGTAAAACGTCGTTATACCGGATTAACGATATTCCGGATAACAGAAGTCGGGTATTTGCAGATCTTACTTAAAATATATATATATATATATATATACTGTATATCTCAAACGTAATTTTAGCAATATGAATGACAAAATGAATGTTTCTTTTAATAAATAAAATCTTGTTTTTTTAATATTTTAAATGATATTTTATCATTTTGTTATTTTAAGAAAATAGTAAAACATTATTTTAAATATAATCAAACAAGATTTTATTTATTAAAAGAAAGTACGGTACAATATTATACAGTAGGATTATATTCTGAAATACATAAAAATACTGTGTGTACCGTAAGTAGTACACACAGTATCTTTACCATGTTTATATTAATGTACAGTATATTACTGTGGTACACACAGCCAGTGGCGGACTTACAGCTATGGAGGCCCGGAACGGAAGTCTTCCTGAGGCCCACTAGATTGGAATGATCACCATACAAAATATCAATACAAATATATAATTTTATATATTCCTATATATACGTACACATACTTAAAACTTAAGGTTCTTCGGAGGCCCCCTGATCAGAGGCCTGGTGCGGTCCGTCCCTTCCGCCCTCCCTTGGTACACCACTGTACATAGCATCTTTACTATATGTATTTTGACATGTACACACGTACACACACACAAATATACACAAATTAAAATACTGTAAAATGTCTTTAATCCGGAAATCGCTTTATCCGGAAAGAAATTGAAGCAAACTAAAGATACAAACAGTAGGGCCTATCTGTAGTTTACATACAGATACTGTACATATAGCAGTACAATGTATATATATATATATAGCCACTGTACTACACACTGTATACACTGTACAGTACTATGACTTCCTGTACTATATATATACAGTATTACAGTATATATATCAGTATATATACAGTATTACAGTATATATATCAGTATAGGAAGTCCCACTGACTTTTGCTGTACTGATCCTACTGTAGTACAGCAAATCTTCAATATACTTCTTTACTTAAATATATATATATATATATCTTGAAGTAAATTACAGATAATGTTTGTATCTGTAGTTTACTTCAATTTCTTTCCGAATAAATCGATTTCCGGATTAACAGTATTTTAATTTATGCTATAAATAACAAATTTCTCTATAAGATTACATTGATAAGTTTAAAAAATAATGCACTATGACAAAACACTGAATTAAATCTTATATTAGATTTATTTTAATTAATTTCTGATTAAATTAACTAGATATTAATTAAATTAATTAACTTTTACATTCTAAAATTTATCGAATCCCACACACGAAATGAAAATTTATTTATAAAGTTTAATCGCGTATATAATAGGATGAAATTCGAGCAGAATATTTTCGAATCATTTACTTTATACGTTTATAAACAGACTTATATCAATAGAAATGATAAAAAAATATTTTAAAATGAAGTTTTAAACATGTTAAATATAAAGATTCTATCGATAGGATGAAAACAAAGCAGAATTATTTTAAATATTTTCCGAAAAAAAAAAATATGCAGCCCGTCATAAGTCTGAGAGGCATATACTGATTATCATTATAATTAACTGATCTTACTCTATAACAGGTCGTTTGTTCTGAAGGTAGAAAAATTCTTAAGGGTCAAAAAGATTTTTACAGCAATAAAGACTATTTAGTGCATATTAAAATTTACTATCGACCTTCTAGGATTTCTTTCCTGTCGTACAAAATAATTATAGTTCAGATGACACTGCCATATTTCATATTTTAATCTCCAGTATACTTAAAAAGATGGCTTCTATAGTTTGATCGCCAATATTTAAAGACGGCTTCTGTAGTTTGATCTCTAGTACTTAAAGATGAGTTCTGTAGTTTGATCTCCAGTACTTAAAGATGGCTTCTGTGATAGTTAAAATTTATTAGTTAACTACTAGTTACTTTTTTTAGATTATCTGGTTAGATTAAGTTACTAGTTCTAGTTAGTTAACTGCTAGTTAGACTAGTTACGTTTTGCAACCAATTTAAATTATTAAAAAAAAAAAAAAAAAGTAGGAGGTTTATTTGTTCATTAGAAGAAAACTCAGAATGCATGTTTGCATTTATAATAAGTATGAAATTCTTGACTAAAATATTGAATATTTTTATGTAATACAATATGCTGGTAATATCAAATGATATTTTAAGCTATGGCTAGACGGAATTAACAAAATCAATATTTACTTTAACAGCAATCAGATGATTTATCGTGGTTAAAGTAAGTAAATAATATTCATCAAATAAGCGTAGCTAGTCTGTAATTTGGAAGAAAAAAAAATAACTAGCCCAGCATGTAATCTGACTTATCTTTTGCTTTTCCGCTTTATCGCTATTAATAGTTTATTACTTTTTTGCTTCTGCTGTCTTAATACCCGTCTTTTTTTTTTTTTTCCCTTTGCTTTATCTCTATTAATATTTTTTTTCGAGAACGAAAACGAAATCATTAATTTTTAAATGTTTACAGAATAATTATAATTAAATCCGCATGCAACAATGGACGTATGTAATGAATGTAAAAATCATTTGAAGAAGAAATGATACGATTTTAATGAACCAATAAAACGAAGTTAAAATAACGATAATGCGATTATGGCTACTAAGAAGACTGATTTATGATTTATTTCTATTGATTTGAGGTATTAATATCTTTCCAGTTGATACGAACTAAAAAAAAAAAGACCTTCAAACATGGAAAGAAGAAATCCCTTTAAATTTCGCAAAATTATTGAAAATCCCCAACGGCGATGAAACATTTATATCAATATTTCGATCTATTTTCGTGGTATAGAATCATGGATCGTTTTTTTTTTTTAATCGAAGATGCAAAAAATAACATCGGGTTACGGAGTACAGTAGATTAACTTTCCTAATAACGGTGGTACAGAATACAAAATCGCCATGCAGTAAAATAACGCAATTTAAAAAACGAGTTTATCCTTTATTGCTTCCTATAAATGATTCTTGCGTAGTACTTGGCGTAGATGCGATAGAAACTACAGTCATACCTCACCTTACGTCGTTAATTCGTTCCAAGATTCGCGACTTAAGTCGAAAAACGACGTAAGTCGAATAAACTCTTCAAAAAAAAAAAAAAACGATCTAGATTCCCTGTAACGTCGGTAATAACATTTTTAAGCTTCTAAATAATTCTAGAAATTATTTTGCATATTTTAATCATTGTTTTATTCATTTTTATGTGGTCAACACACTCTTGTACGCAACGTAAAAAGTTGAACAAGAGTGAATTTCGACGTAAAGACGCAGCGTCTAGCAATATACAAGAAGTGACATCATCAGCATCAGATACACCGATGATTTACATCGCGTTTTATGCCTGCGAGATCCAGCCTTAAGTATTATTATTTTTTCTTATTAAGAAAAAAAAACGATGTAACGTCGAGATAGGACTGTACAATGATTCTCACACACACGTATCGCACAGTTCCTGAAAAGAGAATGGTTTGGACATAACAAACCATTCTCTTTTCAGGTGACACTATTTTTAAAAATTATTTATAATTTATATAATCAATCTGAAGTTCAACAACGTTTGATAAGTTCAAAAAAATCGTGTACACAGTAATGGATCTAATGCAGATAGAACCGAATGATACTCGAGTTGTCGAAGTGGCACATCATTTATGTTGATAAGTTGTTCGTTTTATGAATATTGATACTTCCTAAATCATATTAGATGCGTTATAAACCGAGAGGTATTAGTTTTCGCATCTCTGACATATAGTGCTTTTATTTCATTTAATAGTGTCACACGAACATCGAGTCGATAATGAGCATTGTTACTCATCGCTATCGAATTTCGTTCGACTTTTCAGTTGCTTTTGAATCCATTTTCTGTCCATGTTCTTTTGGATTCCGATATAAAGAAAGAAAGATTCACTTGAAAAATGTCCTATTTAAACAGTTCCGAGATTGGAACTTCGAATGTTCCTGCAGTATTGATATCATTTTGAGATTTATAGCATGTAAACTTGTTAAGAACTCCTCTCCGGCGTAATGTATGACACCAATTTTACCTCGATTTAATATAGGCAATTATACTGCAACAAAGTATCCTCTGCATAGTATAACATGCGGTTGGAAAATGCTAATGGCGTCATTCTGGTTGTGTAGTAAGTTTCTACCATTTGATGCCAAAAAAAGAAGAGAAAAAAAAAAAAAAAGATAGATTCGATTCTGGTTAGATCTGAATCCAATTTTATTCTTATCGTTTATTTACTGCCGTAGTACGTACTTTCAAAGAGAAGAAGAAAAAAATTTTCTGTTTGCTCTACTTCCTCTTCCATTATATTTTATATTTTAGGTAATATTTTTTAACTTATTAAGTCGTTGAATTTTTTAATTACATGAAAAATTATTTTTGATATCGTAACTTTAAATACAACATAAAACGCAATTGGATAAATGAAAAATTGGGCAAACTTTTAATTTTTTCGATTTTAAGAAATTACTGTAGCTACAAATACTTTGTTCACATATTAACAGTACTTTAGATATTTACGAAAAATAAAATGAAATAAAAGACGGGATTTTTACGCGATCAAATTCTGATATAATTGTTGGAATTTTCGTCAAATATTTGAGTCGAATCAGGACCTGTCCACTGAAGTTATCGTGTTCGACTAAACAGCCGAACGACCGAACTAAATATTGCTATAGAGCTTTTAACGTGAGCAGGAAAAATAATTGGACCATAATTGACTCACCTACAAAATCTAAACTCGATCGGACGTTTCTTACCAAAGTTATCGATCCAAGGGTCAATAAACGAACGGTAGCTTGGATCTAACAAATTTCAATAGGCCAAATACGAAGATTACCTTCAAATTCGATCGAAACTTCTCTTATTTAAAAAAAAAAAATTATCGTGCCATGAATCATATGTCTGAAGGATTAGATATTACCTAAAACATTTCTTGCAACATCCATTTGGAAACTATTAAAGTACTACCGCATAGTTTATGACGATGATAACTTATGAATCAGTCAATCTATAGAAAATTAAAACAGTTAACATACAACAGAATGATTAATATATAAAAAAAATATCATGTAAAATAAATTAATCAAGACATTCTGAATAGAATCGGTACAACTTTTCGACGCTCCAATGGATCCTGATGAGTTCCTTCCATTATAGGTGTTCTTTCTTGTGAATTTTTAAAAATTTATTCTCGTTATAATGAATATAATGTTTGAAAATGTGATGACATTCATTTTATAAACAAGATGGCGGGCGATCAAATAAAAATATCTCATCCAAAAATCTATCATTAGGCACGAGACATTTCCTTGTACCAAGAAAAAAGAATGGTGGCTCATAACAAAATAAATAAGGAAAACTTATTGAATTTTGAGGAAATAAGTAATTGGATATTCTTCTTAAAAATAAAAAAAATCATAATATTAGTTTAGAGAATTTCTTTTGTCAGTGGAGAATATATTTTTCGGTTAAGATAACATAGAATGTCTTTATAAATACCAGAAAACTAGCAGATCATTCGAGCTTGATGAATGAAAAATATCAAATTGAGAAATACATTATTAAATAACTCAAATCATATAAATTGTCTCAATCCTTCCATATATTTTTTTATTTTTATCTCTACAGTATAAAATATTTCATAGATAAAACGATTAAAAAAGAAAAAAAGGCTTCCTTATTTCTGCAATCATAATTTAAAATTCATAGAAATGAAATAGTTAAAGATTAATACTTAAAATAATAATAAAAATAAAAAATAAATTCTTATAAAATCTAAACAAACAATCCCTGCATTTTTTATGGTTATCATCATCAATCGGACTCATATGCTTCAGTCAATGTGCAAAAATAATTATATACAGTAATACCCCGACTTACGTAACTTCTCATCCTGCCCCTGGCCCATTTGTTTGTTTCATATTGCATATATATATATAATGCATATATACATAGTGCATATATATATGTATGTACAGTACATATTTCATTTGCTGATTTGTTGATTAAGAGCCTTTAATTACAACTAGTGCATATATATATGTATATACATAGTGCATATATATATGTATATACATAGTGCATATATATATATATATGTACAGTACATATTTCATTTGCTGATTTGTTGATTAAGAGTCTTTAATTAAAACTACATATTATAAACTTTTATAATTTGTTGTTTCCTTGGCAATAAAGAGCAAAATTAAGAACCTAATACATATGTACCTGAAATTAGTTTTGGGAATCTGTAGGTACCCCGACTTACATAATTTTCGACTTAATGCTTCCCAGTTCCACCTATTACGTAACTCCGGGGTGTTACTGTATTGCAAATTACAGTATTATAAATTAAGAGAAACTATAAATATCGAAAATACATAATTTAATTACTAGAAATATATTTTTAAAAGATTAAAAAATTATCATCATAAAATATTATCAATCTATAAATTATTATTATTTGTGACTACATTTGTTTACTTTTTTGCTATTTATGTTCCAGATGTATTTTAAAATATATACAGTATATATATTTTTTATATATTTGTTTATCTTAAAGAATAAAAATGTTTCTGTTTACACACATTGGAGACTTTTAAAATAAATAAATTCGATTAAATAATTTTCTTAAATGTTTACTTAATTACACGAACAATAGCGATATTATATTCAACATTCAAAAAAATAAAAAATAAAAATATATTCTTGGAATAAGCAGCGAGAAAACATATTTTATACCTTTGACTTGCTAAGTAATTCCAAAGGGACAATGTTTAGTATAACATATACCTAACAGAATAAAATAATCGTATGTTGTTGGGAAACTTTTACCCTTGAGACCAATTTTCTGGCAAGACGGATAAGGCAAAGAAAGTGTTGAGTAACTTCACATTCTCCCGATTTAACGGTATCAGACTCTATTTGTGGGAAAACTTGAGTATTTGGAGAATACAAATAACTGTCGTTGTCTTTTTATTGAAATAGGATTTGTGGCACAGTATAAAGTAAACTAGCGGTAGTCGAAGAATTCGGACACGAAGATGGTAGAATTACGCTGTAGAAACTTTAGAATAACATTTTTAAAATATATACTTTACTATTATCGACAGTAGTGGTAACTATGTATATATATAAACATATGCGATACACACGTCCTAAAGCACTTTTTATTTAACCGATTAAAATGTATACTGTATCCATTTATTGAGACAATTTACATATCTCACGTTTTGATAAAGCATCAATCACTTCGAATAATGCATTATTCATTAAATAAGTTTACATTATTTTATTGATTTTTTTTTTTTTTTAAGAATAAGCGAGTCAAGAATTTCAATTGAAATTCCAAAAAATTGCTTTTCTTTTATGTCAGTAGATGGTTGATGACGATGATGATAAAGCAGAAAGAGGTCAAGACGGCATTTTTTTTAAAAAAAGTGTGTAGATTATATGCTTAATAATTTTGAAAACTGAATAAATCAGGTGAAATGCACCAATGGGAGGAATTTATTCGATAGACAATCTTTTAGTCTATACCTAATATCAATTTTTAAGACGTGGGATGCCAATTTAAACCCAATTCAATAGGTTAAAACGTAATTTAACCAGCCGGTATTTTGTTTCAAGATGTCGGAATGAACGTTATCTTTCGATTTATTATAGATTTTTCAATATAACATGTTCAGAAAACTTAAATTCTGTTCGTTTGGTCTCTGATGAGATGTTTTCTAAGCAGACAGTGTAAAAAAAAAACTGAAAACAATAAGCGTTTTTTTTTTCTACCACAAAAAAAAAATATTTGTTAAGAAAATTAATAAAACTTTTGACAGAAACATCTCAAAAATGAATCCATCATTGATTGCAGAATATATGACACAACTTATAAATATTGGCATCCATATGCATCAAATCACTGCTGAATATTTTCTATTATTTTTATATTAAATTTTTGTTAACAGTTCTTTGATTTTTTATCAGTTGGTTATCAATATGTCTATATTTTCAATTTATAAAGTTGAAAAAAAAAATCTAAAACAAACAGAAAATAATAATAAAATAAAAACATTAACATCCTATCTTATAACTTATATATATCATTGTATCTTAAACTACAAAAACAATCAAAATCCTGTGTAGAATAATGATCCTGGCTATATTCAAGATCTGATTTAAGAAAGAAGCAATGGAGAGAATAATAAAGATTATGAGGCATTTGTATATCTGAAGATAAATGTGCATTGATACAAAAAAAGATTATGACAGCATGTCATATAAGAGTTATTCATATTGACTTCAATCTATTATATTTCAAGTGTCTTGTACTCAATGATGATCAAAGCAATGACAAGCATTCTTATTAAAAAAAAAATAAAATTTTACAATTCCTGCCTTTTGAAAAACTTCAAACATCTTTCTAGCAAAAGCACATTTCATCCTCCCCAGAAGTATGCCTCATTAATGCTAACTAGAAACCAATAATAAATTTGTTTCTTATTTCATTAAAATATTCTTAATTTTTGAAAGCATTTTCCTGTTTATATCTGTTATATTATTATTATTTATATATATATACATAATAATCTAATAATCCTTTTTTGAAACTCTCATTACTGTTTTCTATTATTGAATTTATTTCAAATTTATAATCCTTCATAATTTCTAAGAAATCGGAAAGACTTTGCTTCTTATTAAAAAAAAAATAATAATACCATTATTAAATTTGTTTGTTATTCCTACTAAAATAATAATTATTTTTTTAATTTTAAAATCACAAACTTTCATTTAAATTTTTATTGTTATTACTTAATACAGATAAAAAAAAAATATATATATATATATAAAAATTCTGCATCAATAATTTCTAGAGAAAATTAACAAATACAAAAAAAAAATCTATATAATCACATTTTTAGAATATTTTTAATTCTGATTTAAATTAAACACAAAACTATTTCTTAATTCCTGGTTTGAAACAATTCAAAATATTAAAGGCAGTTTAATTTGAACTTCAAATTAAAGCCGAAATTAAGCTTAACTTGAAATTCAAATTAAGCTGCCTTTAATATTTTACATAAAAGTATATTTTAATTACTGAATCAACATTTTAGATTCCATCTCTTATTGGACGAATAGCAAATTTATAGAATTTTAAGAATTAATTCCCACTTCAATCAGATTGTTATTATAACTTTCTCATCGCAGAATTTTCCATGTATCATAATATATTATTAGTGAATGCAACAAAATTTTATCTACAAATCTAGAATATCCATTAATGAAAAAAAAAAAAAAGGAAAAAGAAAAAGAAATCTGTATTTATTCTTGCAGAAATCATGTCACCCTACACCATCCTTAACTGATATAAATTAAAATAATTATATTTGTTTCTCTGTTTTATTTCTTGATTATGTTGTTTTCTTTTGCTATAATTGAAATTTTGTATGTGGCACTGATATAAACACTTATTGCAACATTAAACATATCAGATTATCAGGAAAATTTCAATAATTAATTAAGATGTATCTGTCTGATCTCTTATTTCATAATTCATAAAATATTTGTTAATAACAGTGCATAGAAAAAAAAAATACCACATTTTATCTATCTTCTCTCTCTAACTACTTGTACAGTATTCCTGGTCAAAAAATAATTACAGAGAATATAAGATTATTTTAGTTTTTGTTGTAATACTATCTCACTAATTAAGAGTTGTTTAAATAATTATAAAATGAAATATTACAGTGCAGTTAAATTGAGGTAATTTAGACTGATAGAGAAGTAATGCTTTAATGAACAAAATTTTTCCAATTATCAAATAACAACTGTAGTTAGTTAGAATAACAATGAAAAATGATTTCTGAGATTTGCACACACACATACACACACACACAAAAAAAACATTACAATGGCATGTATCTTTTGACAGAAATTGCATAAATAATGGACACTGGTATAATAAAAGTTGATAGCGGATGTTGAAAATTTGTTCACTACAACAGAAATAAGTCTAATGCTAACCATTAATGTTACAGACAAATATAGACATAGGATACCTTGGTAAGAAATTTAATGCATTATAAACAGGAGTTTAATAGATGTAATAATCTTCTTAAGTGTTATATATATATTTATTTTTCAAAAAAGAATCTCATATTCTTTAGAATTTATTCTTATTTTATTTGCAGAATGCAATAAATGAGTTTATTATTATTTTGTAATGAAATTTTATTTATTTCAATAAAAATAAATTCTCTCCTTGATGGATGAGTTATATATTTTTTTTTATTGAGAACAATTATGTCTTCAAGTGTGGTATTTATTATTATTTTTTAATAATATTTGAATTTTTTTTTTTTTTTTATTCGTTCCGCTATTTCGTACGATTTTAAAATAGTTATTCTTGATATATTAAAATTTGAAATTTTTCTGGAGGGCAAGGATTGTCAACCTAGGCTACTTATGTCTTCAAAAGTAGAGGATATATATGTAAAATAACGAGATTGAAGTCGAGTTGTTCTAGTCGTCTCTGCATTCATCTTTAGTTTTTATGGATTCGTGTCGTTTGGAATCATTCTATCGTAACATTTTTTTTTTCGTAGTGGAAGGACAGGCCGGTGAACCATAACCTCCATATGAACAGTTAATAGAAATACGTATACAGTGACCCAAAACATGCTATGGAGCACGATGAAACACTCGATATTCGAATGAAAAAATGCTTTAAAAAATCATTACTTTAAGGCATTTTATAAGTTGATCCGTTCGAAGTTTTCGTATATGATCAAAATTTTGTTCTCATGCTGTCGATTCTAAGTTTAGAAATTGCTTGTTTATTGATCTAAAAGTAATTACACAAGGTTGTTTATCCCATCTGTGATCGAAATTAAAATACCCCATCACCTTTAGCAAACAACTGGATGGTTCTTAACATAACTTATACGTATTAATATTAAATAAGTTATAAATGGATACAAGGTGATGAAAATCGCATTCGTTTACTTTACACGCGAATAATTTTGCTTTTTTTTAAACATTAGATACTATATTTTTTTGTATAGGATTTTAAAAACTGCCCCGAAATATTCACGTATTGCGGCACTGAATTATTATTAAACTTAACTGAATGACTTCTCTCAAATTCTTAAAAGAAACTTTACTGTTAGTTTTTAAGAGGATTATCACCTTTTTAGAACTTAAATCACTATTATTATGGGCAATAAACAATTTAACAAATGGAAGTCTTGGTAATGTTATCAAGTCGAGTAAGTGGAGTATCGACTATACAGTATCTTTGAACTGTAACAATACGTATTCAGTCTCGACGTCGGTCTAGCAGTAAATATTTGAGTGTGTCAATGATTCGAAATACATTATTACCGAAAACAGACTCTTCAAATATTGAATAAAAGAGAAATATTACGTGTTTCCTATTTAATAAATTCATATTTGCTTCGAAAAGTTTGTCGGAACTTTATCACAGAAAATATATATAAAATGACATTTAGAAGCAAGAAGATTTTTTATTTATTTATTTATCATTTCGTAACGTAGATAGATATATCTTGGATGAGTTTAAATCGAACAATTTTCTTATTAATTCTTCATTATTTTAATAAGCGCACATTAAAAAAGAAATCTTTCAAAATAGATAAACAAAATTTTAAATTCTTTACTAGAATTGGAGCCGTATATTTAACTTCTATCGAAGGAAAGATCGCTTGAATAAAAATATTTTATGATGTTTAACTGAAAACCGTGACCATCATTCATCCCCATAAGCTATGTAACAGTAAACAATAGGCTATATTCTATCATGGTTCTGCTTTCTTCGAGTTGATGTTTAACTCGATTAAAGTAACTTAAAATTCGCAAATCCTTCCGGATTTTAGTTAAATAAACTCTTACTTAATATAAAAGCCTATACAATATCATATTATTTAGTTTCTGTTTTGTATGAATTATGGGCACTGAGCTTATCTTTTAAAGTCGATAGTTTTTAATATCCGATTGAAAAAAAAAACTTCCCTATAATTTGATTAAATTTTCAATCTCAAAACTAACCATATTAAAAAAAAAATTTTTGGATAGGTTTCTAATAACCGTTATAGAAATTTTTCTCTAGAGGAAAATTTCCATATTCAGAAAAGACTCTTCATCCTGTTTTTATCTAAGCAAACTAATGAATCTTTATAGATAAGTTTTTAAAAAGTAAAATTACATTAGATTTATGAATATGGGATGGAAAAAGGGGAATTTGTATGCTATAAATGGAGATCTGTTTTAAGTTTGATTTACTACAGCCAGTTTCTGTTATAGATCTTAAAATAGCCATAACAGATTAAATTCAGATTGTTAGCAAGATATGTTTTACAAAAGATGTATTTATTCTCATTTATATTCTTCTACCAACTTTCTTATAAATAAAAAAACAATGTATTAGTTTATTATAGACTCTGGATATGAAAAAAAAAAAACTTTCTTATTGGAAAATTTATGATCTTTGCATCTAGTGAATAATTGCTATAATAATAAATAACTAAGTTATCCATATTTGCTCTGCTGATGGAATTTGAAAATGTCTCTTACCTTCTATTTTTATTCATTTTTTGCTTCTATTTTTGATTAAAAAAATATTCAGGTTTATTTTATTAACCCATATTTCCATTATGCATTGTTATATCTAGTTTTTTAGTTTATAATTTTTAGAATAATTCATTTTTATACATATATATGAGATATACATATATATATCTCTCTCTCTCTCTCTCTCTCTATATATATATATATATATATATATGAGATATACTGATATATATGTATATATCTCATCACAGGTTTGTTTATCTCAGATATTTCTAGAATAAACTCTTCTTTGTATATTTACACTGTACAGAATATTCATTAACTGAGATGCATTAATAATTGTTTTATAAGTAGATTGCTTTTTCTTTCTTATTCGAATTATAAATAATAAAAATTCTCTATTTTTAATTATAATAAAAATACTAATTGAATGAAAACAGAATTACTTAATAATACAAAAAAATTTCTTTTACAGAAATTTTTATTAAGATAAAATATTTAATTAAATTATTTTCAGCAATATTTAATCAAAGTATTTTCTAGAGATATATTAATATTAAAAATTTTAATTCTACAGTGAATAATCTGATTTAAAAAAAAAAAAATTTATGATTATAACATCATCTATCAGAATGTCATGATTATTTATTCCAAAAAATAAATTCAGTTAAAATAATCTGAAAATAATGTAGCATTATGGATATTATAATAACCGTAAAGATTCAATATTTTCTTTGAAAAGCAACTGCTTAAATAGGATCTGAAACAATGCTATAAGGAAATACTATACTCTATCAATCAGAATCTGTGATTATGACAGTTTGAGAATAGACTGAAAAGAACCTGTCAGAATCTCCATTAATCAGAAGTGTGTTATCATACGATTTCTAGCATGATGTACTATATCACAAAGAGAAAAACATTGCAGATTTTTGAATTTACTTTTTTTTTTTAAGATTAGGTTATAATATTCTAAAATTTCATACATTAAAGTATCTGCAATTTAATATTAATTTAAAAATAATAATACAATTCGAAACAGAATATGCTAAGTGATGTTAAACAATTTATTCATGAAAATAGATTATTTAATTTTAACTTTAAAAAATTTTTTCTATTATAATTGTATTATTTTCTCTTTATTTAAATTGCAATATACTATATTAAATGAAACATTTTATAATTGAAAAAATGAACTTAGAAATCTTAGAAACCATTAAATTTAAATAAACTATTTAGTATTTTGCAATTAGTATATTTGAACAGTGCAAGTACATATTTAAAATTTAAATATTTGCTTTATTTGTCTTGTATAATGAATGAAAAAGCATTTAATTATAATCAGAATCAATATATTTAATAAAAGAAAAGCTTCATTTGATGTTAAATTTTATCTTCATTAAAATAAATATAGCTATTCTTGATTTTAATTTCAACAGAAACACAATATTATATTTCTTTTTTATAAAAATATAAAAAAAAATATATATATACATATATTTTTTTTCTGTTTAATAAGTAAAACTCATAAAATATTACTAGTGAATATTTAGTAACAATTGCACAGATACTAAGCAAAATTTATAAATATTCTGGTGTAATTTATTTCGAAGACTAGTCTATGCAAATTAATGCAGAATCTAAACTGCTGTAATCATTGAACTTTATACAAAATGATAAACTTTGATGGTAGCTCCATACAGCACTAAGGTATGCAATTAAAAATGATTTATGAGACAAAGTTTATATAGAGTAAGCCATTAAGACTAATTCAGGAATATATCTATCAATTATTTTACTAGTTTTTGATATTTTTAAACATTTTTATTCTTCAGGCAGCTTTTTAATTATGTAGCAAGAATTTTAGATGAATATGGAAAAATTTAAAGGTTCAAACATGATGAAATCTGATTTTTTTCCAATTTTTGAATTCTGATTAATATCATTGATAGTTTTTACAAACTTATAAATATTATATTATTCTGCGAAATTTAATGAATTTCTGAATGACAGTTTTGTCATATTATAAATAAAAATAACTTAAATAAAATTATCAGTTAAAATTTTGTCATTGCATACTTTTTATGATTTATTATCTTCGATATGAATAAATTACATATTAAAATCATGTTAATTTTGTCTATAATGCAGTGAAAGATGTTACTGTTTAATACAAACTTCCTTCAGTTAATATTTAATTGAATTTAAGCATCAGTGCACAGAAGGATAATGTCAAACAGTGAAGGTTATAATTAAAATCATTAATATCAAAATTTTCATAACTACACAATTCTCCTGAATAATATAAAAAATGTTTAAAGAATAAGTTTCTGATCTGACTTTATAATTTAATTTGCAAAAATTATTAATATTAACATATTTTAAAATTTTTTAAAAATTTTATAACTTAGGCGAAGTACTTCCTAGTACAGTATATTATTACATGTATGATTAGAATACATAAAAATATATTAAACACAAAATAAATAAAATATAAAATGTTACTGAATAAATAAATACTTTCTTAAATCAATATAAAATATATTATTTAAGTATACATTTTCATGATGTATACTTATTACTTTCCATATAAAAAAATTTTTTTTTTAATTATAAAATATTCATTTTTGACTTGCAAGCATTTTTTTCTTTTAATTTAATTACTTTATTCGAAAAAATATTTTATCTTTATCTTGCAGAAAATATACTTGGATAAACAATTTTAAAATTATTTCAATCAAGAAATATTGTACATTTATTTTTAAAATTTATCTGATAAGAAAAAATAAGGGGCTTTTTGTTGATATATAATTAATTAATGTTTATTTTCATCAAACTGAATGAAATTAATTAATTAATTAATTGAATTTATTTATTTATTTATACAAAGTACCTTATATAAAAATTTTTTACTCGCTTTATAAACATAATAAATTATACTATACTATCAAATTATATTATTAAATATAAAGAAAATCTATAAAAAGTAATTTCTTATCATACAGAAAATTCAGATGTATTTTCTTAATCTCTATTAATAAATTAAATTAAAAAAAATAAAATTAATTAAAAAAAAAAAAAATGTAGAAGATAATAGAATTACTTTTTTTTTTTAAATTATCATGTAGAATTTATCAAATATCAAAATTATAATACATATATACAAATTTTTGAAATATTAAAGTCAATTTAATTAAAATTTAAAAATCGATAATCTAAAAATAATTATTATTTTAATAATAATTTTCAATTATGTTTAAGAAGATAAAGTTTAATGATAAGAAATGATAATTAACTTTATATATTTTATTGAATATTAAATTATAAAAAAAATGAAAAAAAAATTATAAATACAGTAGGGTAATATTTTTAATATTATTTTAAACATAAAATAGAAAGTTGGCTAATATGTGGCATTAGAATTGATATAAGAAAACATGTTACTTGAATAGCACTAATTAAAATAACACATATTTAAGCAATAAATAAACATTGTATATGGTCTCTTTAAGACCAAAGCTTTTCATACTTAAATCAAATAAACATTCATTAGCTTAATTCAAACAGTTTATGTTTATCTGTTGCTTCCAAAACTGTTCTTTTCAAAAGAATATATAAAAAGAACAGTTTGCTTTCCATTTGTACAAACAAATATAAGAAAATTGTTCTTTTAATGGAAAAGTTTTCTATTAATATATGTATTTGTATGTAGTAATAGAAAATATAATTTTTATATAAACAGATTACATTTTAATTTCTTTTCAAAATATTTTTAACTTGCAATTAGCACAATTATAAAATTTAAATTAATCAAAAAATTTAATTAAAAAATTTTATAGACTTAAATAAGTAATTTTTATTAAAAGAAAAAAAGAACTAAACATAGATTATCATTTGATTAGGATAAACTTGATCAATTAAAATAATTAATGTTGACTTAAAAAAAAAAATACCGATAGTAATTTAATTTTCTAATTATTGTTTCAATTAAAAATTTTTATTCCCATTAATTTTTCGGAAAACTTTTCTGAAGATGATGATAGAATATTTAAAGCAAAAATAATAATGATGAACTTTTTAAAATTTAATGAACTATAAAATTCATATAAAGGAAAACATAATTAATAACAAGTGGAAAAAACAAACAGATATTATTTTAATTGAGGTTTTAGAAGAATAAAACTAGAATACATCTTTCGTGATATATCCCAAAGTAATTAAATTATAACAGATGGTTGTACCACAATATACGGCAAAATTATTAAATCCCATGACATTTCTGTTGCCAAAATGTTTCAGTCATTAAATTCTCTTTAACGTAATTAAATAATAATAAATTTCTACCAATTGCAAAGATAATATCATAATTCAATAAAATACCATAAAAAAAAGTTTTAAAGTTTTACTATATTTCATAAATATGATATTCTAGTGAATTAGTTGTACATGTACTATTATAATAATAAATTTAAAAGTTATAGGCATTTTTTTTACAGTTTAAATTTTCTGAATGTAACAGAAATTTTTTTTTACCATTATATCATCTTAAATTAAATCAATAAAAAAAAATCTTTATATTATATATAACTTTTAAAACATTTTTTATAATTTTTTACTATTTTTAATTATTTTTTATTATAATTTTATTGATTTTCTAAATTGGAAAGATTATATTAAAGAAAATTAGTAATTTATATTTTACAAAATTTAATTTTTCAATTTGAAATTTCTATGTAATATTAAAATTACAAAGGAAAATTTATTTTGAAAAATCGAATACATTAATATTCAAGTTTTCACATACTTAAAAAGTTTAACTTAAACATAATAATTTGCATTTTTATAGAAGTTACTTTTTAACACAAAATTCATAATTAAACTTATAAGACATTAGAAAAATCATCCATAAATTAAGTGCTTATGATATCAGCATGATAAAATAAGAGACTGATGGTTGACTAAAGGAGATTGGATGCTTGGAGCAAAATATGGTAAAATTATTACACCAATCTTAGCAATAATCAACCAAGCTGGAAGAAACTATTCTCTTTGATCATACGTTGAAACCTTATTAAATTTATGGCTGGGAAGCATTTATCCTAAGCATGAAAATGGTTCTGATATTAGTCAAATAAATCTAGTAATTGTATTAACAGATATATTCTCATTAATAATAAAATAAAATGATCACTTTTTTTAATAAATATATTAGTTTTTTTTTTTAACAACTAATTCAATTTTTTCAGGTTTAACATTATTTTTGTGCAATTAAGCAGAGAGAGAATGTGGGAATAATAGCCAATTTTTCAAACTGCTTTAAGCACGTATAAAAAAACAAAAATATTTATAGAAATTTATCTAAATTAAATTTAAATATGTATTCTCTTTTATCTATGATTAGTTATTCAAGCATAAACTTAGTTACAAGATTAGATTCGAAGTCATTTTATTTGATGGGTATTCTTAACATTAAGAAAATTTCTAATCCTAAACTCTAAAACTCATTGAGTAAGATAATATATTATAGGAATAAAAATAAAATACCAAACATTATGAGCAATTTGTATGTTTTGATACTTTGCTGAGTTTTAGTTTATACACCAGAGAAGTTTATTTGGTATCGAAAGCATTCATAAAATAAATGACTTTAAATGACCTGATAAAATTATATAAAGATATCCGTACTCAAATTTTTATTTAATTTAAAAAAAAAAAATTTTTTTTCAATAAGGAATTTCGAGTTTGAAGTTATAAATGTGAAATTTTATTACATTTTATTAAGGGAAAAAAATTTTTTTTTTTTTTTTCAGTTTTTAAAATTAATCTATTCTTTCAAGTAAAATTGAAACTTAAATTATTGAATTATATTGGTTTTATTCTATCAAATAATACATTTCATGCGAATTACCGAATTTTATTGCCTTAAGCTAATAAAACTTAATAATTCATATAAATGTGCTTGGATATATATACAATTGGTATCTTTAAATTTAATATTATGTTTATTGATTAATTTATAGGATAGAAATAAAGAATGAAGGAACATTATATATTGTAAACACAAACATTATAACATTAACAATGATATTTTATCCAATGGACTAATTATAAAATTCCATTTTTTCTGTGTTTTCTCTATTAAATTTTATTATTCCGCAATTGCAAGTAAGATTAAAAATTAAGATTAAAATCAAAAAAGAAATATTTTGTTTATAGCATCTAAGTCAATTAAAATGTTCTAAATTTATTCTTAATGTCATTTCAGAATATGAAAAATTTATTGAAGTTCAGAAATATTTAAAATTTTCTTTCTGCAGCATTTTCTAAGCTCTACATAACAAACAATTAAAGATTCTTTAGTAGAAAACTACTTTATGTTTGGAAATGAATGCAAATTAGATAATTTTCTGAAAATTATATATTATTTTAAAACTAAAGTTAAACAATATTTTAGGTAACTTATTAATAAAGATTTACAATTAATCTTCTTAACGATTAACATAATCCTAAAGAGAATTACAGTCATTATATGCTCTATTAATTTCAGTCAAAATTAGTATTATACGAATTTTACATTCAAATATATCATTTTTTTTTTTTCCTTTGTAGGAATATTTCATATTACATTTTTTCAGTAGAAACTTATATTTTATAAGGTTAAAAATATAATTTTATGCTATCATATTTAATATATATGCATTTGAATTTTTTTATTTTTATTTTTATTTTCTAGAAGAAAAGCAAAGCCATTTGTGTTTCACCTCAGGCAAACTATACATATATGTAGAAATGTAAATAAGAAAGTTATTAATGCCCTGGGAGAAAAGTTCTGTTACTTTATAAAAATATGGAACTGGTCCCAAATCTATATTTAAATTTAAAAGATAAAAAATAAAATAAAATTTTCTAATGAATTAAAAGTGTCTTTCTTTATTTTTACAAGTTGACAGCAGATTAACAGATGAAAGGGTTGAAGTTAGATCTCAAAGGATTTTACTTTTTAACTAAATCATTAGTATTAAATAAGCTTATCTGTAATTTTAATAAAGCCAGTAATTGTAATTAAGTTTTCAAGTGATCGTAAATGCAGTTGACTGTTGAATATTATTAAAAGTTTATGTCTCTATTAATGGAACTATCTCTGACTAACAGGATATTAATTTCGATGCATTTTAAAGCAGTTGATGTTGAACGTGTATATATATATATAGTATACATATATATATATATATTTTACGAAATTTCCATAACAACTTGAACGAGATGATTTACAGTATCGATCAGTCTGCTTTCTTGTTGAGAGTACTTAACTAAAATGTTATTATATTTGAATTCAGACTTAGTTATGGTCGGTGGAGAGACAGAATATTATGTTAACATGTATTATAACAACATAACTCTCCTCAGAATGCTTACTAAATTTATTTAACTTGTAACAATAACAACCTAATATTTCTTGAGAAAATAAATAGATTGAGTTACCGAAAACACAAATTTCGATGTGTATATTATAAATAAAAGCAAATTTCAACCGATTGAGAACAAGAAAGAATGTAAGAGGAGATGGTTTTTATAACGTCCGAGTTAGATAAAAAAAAAAAAAAACAATGTGATTTTAGAAAAACGTGAAAGTTTTTAAAAATTTTCGTATAAATCGGTTCGACATCTTCCATTTTAAGTCAATGAAAAATTATAGTTGGTGATAAAATATGGTGAATACTGTATCGACGGAAGTCGTAACTCTAAAAACGAGTTTATTAAAAGATTAAATATATATATATATATATATGCGCTTATCTTTGAAGTTGGTTTACGTGAAAAACATCAGCTAAAATTCTATTTTTGACTTATTTGCCGATGCTGCCTTATCTGTCATATTCGGTAGAGAGAGAACGACTTTATTGTTAACACCGACAGACGACACGATTTCTGCCTTTTAAGTTGGAAAAAATTGTTTCCGAAATTCGATTTCGGGCACATATTCAAAGCGGAAAATTCCGAAAACCGATTCTACAATTTTGTTAGATGTTAAATAAATTTAAAGTAAGAAAGATGCGCGAGATGAATCGGACGATACCTTAAAGTACAAACAGAAGAGTTAAATATCAGAGAGAGAAAGAGGAGGAAAAAAAAGAGCTTTATCTCTTTACGCTCTTTAAATATTATTTTCCTCGGATTATTTGCGCTTTAACTAAGATTAATATTTCCTCTACCGGATGCACGCGAAAAGTTCCGATTTCTCTTTCTCCAATTTTGCTGCATTTATTATTCTTGCATTTTATAAATTACCGACATTAAGAACGAATCTATGACAGCCGCAGAGCATGTAAGCGATTGAACTTCTGTCCTCTTTTTCCTGACATGCTTGATACGACATCATCTTACTAGAAATACAGAAATCAACTCAAATTAATAAATAGCTGTATCTGTTTAATATGTCTGCTCGTTCGGAAGACAAACGAATCTATTTTTTTTTTTTTTTCTCTTCAACAATTAATGGAAACTGTGTTAAAACGTAAAAGATTTTTCTTTCTAGTTCTTATTTTAATATGTTTTTTCGTCGAAATTGTACAAGATAATATTCCCACTGGTGCTGTTTGTTACTTTTAAACATTTCGACATCACCGAAAACAACTCTTTACAATTGATTATCTCGTATTTGATATCATTTTATATAAACAAAGTTTTTTTTTTGTTTTTCCTTTTTTTAATTTACTGCATTTAACATTTCAATTAACATCTCAAATTTTATAATTAATTCTCTAAGTTATTTATAATGTTTTCTTGCTTAGAAATAGCAAGAAAACGTATATATCAAGTTCCGAAAATTATTCGTGTTACCGAAAAATATGTTAATTAAATTTATTGCAGAATGTTTTGACTAATTCGATATACAGAACTGTGACGTGGATAACATTAAAAAAATCGTGTTTTTTTTTTTTTTTTTTTAATTAGGCTATTGCTTAATAATAATTCGCAAAGACACCTTTTGCTTCTTCTGACGACAGAAAACAAATTATGGCAAGTGAACATCTCTTTCTTTTGCTATAACAACAATAATAACGATGATTTATTATGGAACTTCTCTAATGTTTGGTACGTCCAATTTTCACCTTTAAAAAAGACCATGTATCAAAAGTTAAAGAGTTTTGTAAGAAGTTTCTATGTGGACAACAAAATTTGCTTCACTCTCTATAAGTTTTCTCGTCTGTTCCCTTTTTAAATGATCTGCTGAGAGGCACATATATGTTTATGAGAGATTTTTGTGATGGGTGCTACTCTCATCGATCTTCATCTCTTCTCTTCTCCCATTTATCCTCTCGTTTCTCATCTATCCTTTCTATGAAGTTTGCCCAAGATTAAAGGCATCTTTTCCGAATCGCAGCGGTTCATACAAGAGAGATTACTTTAACAGAGTAAAAACATTGCTTTTTTTTAACATTTTAGATTTAATTAACGACTACCAGCAGAAGAAGAAGAAGAAAAAAAAAAAAAGAAGAGAAAATAATTTTGTAAAATATTCATTACGCGATTGATTTCGAATATAATTTAAATGGAATCCATTCGACTGTAAACATTATCTAACCGCCTAGTTTCGATAAATTTTAATAATTAATTTGCACACTTAATAAATATCATTTAATATTTAATAAAATTTAAAATATTTATATTAATTTAAATGATAATATATTCGATTTAATGCAAACGTTTAAAAATTTTATCAATGTTTTTAACTTACTGAGAATTTTTAATTTTTAATAAACGTTTTAAAGTTTATATTTCTAAACATATATATATATAAGTAAAAATTTATTCTTTATAATGAAATATTTGATGAAAGCATTAAAGTGAAGCTAAATTCCTTACATTCTCTACATTTTTTTTTTCTTCTAGACAAAATTTTCATATAAATAAAGGTATTGAATTCTATTCTGATAATATCTTACATACAAAACTAGTTTGTAGAATTCTTTACATTTTTAGGACAAATACATCACAGGGGGAAAATATATATATATATATATATATATATATTTATACAAAGTAGGAAAATTATTGAGCATTTGTCAACAATGATTTAATTTTTTTTTTCTTCTGAAGTTTCTTCAAATAATAAAAATGTTCATGGCTCTGGGAAAAATACAATAACTATAATAGCTATTTATAACAATATTATTTTTCCACATTACAACTTCCCCTCTTTTTTTTTTGTAATAAAAAAAATTTTTTTTAATATGTGGTAAAACAAATTTAATAAATAAAAAAAAATGTTTTTCTTAAAAAAAATAAAATAAAATAAAATAAAAATTATTTAAACTTTCATATATTTATTAAAATGAATACTCAGTTCCATATTTTAATTAAAGTAGAATTAAGTTTGTAATTTTATAAACTCATTCTTTTTTTAAAAAATTATACAAATTATTATATTTGCAATAATTTACTCTTTGCTCTCAAGATTAATGACTTTGTTAGAATATTTTGACATTTTAAAAGCATTAAATTGCCTCAATTTTTCTAAACAATAAAATTGTAAAAGTTGCATTTAATTAAAACACATGAACATTTTATTTTTTTTGCTTTTTGCTTTTTTTTTTGTATGTTAAATTAACAGTTAGAAATTTAGACATGAATTTTTTTTTTCTACCTCAACACAGTACATCCATAAGATAAATTTATATATATACATGTATATAAAAAAAAAACATTAATATTTTTTTTATTCCTAAAATAAATGCTAACAAGAGTTAAGATTCATAACAAAAATGAATAGTAAGTCAATAAAATTATTTTTTTTTTAAGTCCAAAAATAATATTCAACTATTTATTATAATTTTAATTGTCTGAAAGTATTATTGCAAGTTTTTTTCCCCCTTCTTAAAAATCTATATTTTTCTTTCACATTTTTGGTTTTATTTTTATTTTTTTTCACTTTAATGTTAACAAGTGTTTGAATAAAATTACTAAATTCCACATGAATTATTATTTTTGATAATTTTATACCATTAGGATGTACTTAATAAATTACTATGATTTATATATATTTTGTGTCAATTTATTCTGATAGATTACATATATATAATCTAGATAAAAGTACAAAAAAAATCATAAATTTGCTTAATATTTCTGTCAGTGGAATTTCTTCATAACAATAAAACGTTTATCTAAAATCAGTAAAAGAAATGTTGGCAATTCTCCAATTCATTTTCTGCATATTTAAAACTACAGCAGCAGCAGCAGCAGCAGTAGCAGCAACAACAACCAACAAACAACAACAAAAAAAAGGAATTATTTCTCTAACAGAAATGTCTTCAAACGCATAAAACTAACAATTACATAAACACTATTATTGCTTTTAATATTTTGTCACAGATTCAACACTTTAAACAATTTTTTCTTTCTTTTTTTTTTGCATATATACCTGTGTAAAAATTTTTATTCTGAACATCAATGTTGTCGCAGAAACATCGACATATAACTTGTACGGCAGATTTTTACGCTTTCTATTACCCTCATTTCTATTCCAGATGGATATAATAAAAGTACAAGAGGATATCTAAGTCCAAAGAAGAACGAAAGAGAGTCAGGATAATTTATAGTTATCTATTTGGAAAAAAAAGAAGAAAAAGAAAGTGGGAAGAAATGATACAATAACAAACACCAATACAAATCATGATCCAAGGAGCTATAAAAGATAACATCTTCCAGTCTCCTAAAAACAGCAGGGGGATACACCACTGGAGAAATCACTTACTGGCTGGGTCCTCTTATTGATCATCACAATGGAGGTTAGATAAATAAAAGTTAAAAGAGGGGGAAACGTCTAGTGGACCTTATCTTTCCAGGACTTTAAATTCCACATAGGGATACGTTTATTACTTTTTACATCCATCCCAAACCTACCGAAAAGACTACAGTATTCCTCAATGGACAGGATAGGTAAAACTGTTTTACAAGGAGAATTCTGAATTTAAAAAAATATTAGATTACTCCATAATTATAGTATAATATATATATAATACTTTTTATAAAATGAAATATATTGTTTATAAAATGATTTGATTATTTTAAATAAAAATTACCTCTATTTTAATTATCTTCTTTACACTTTAGAACTAGTACTTTTCGCAGTATGGGAAAAACTTACTTTTAGTTTTCATTCTAATTCTTGGACAAACGTTTTTTGGCTTGTCGCCATCTTCAGATTCCAAAATCGAATACTTCTAATTTTTAAATGCTTAACATGCACGGAACATCGGAGAATTTCTGGTGTTCCATGCATGTTAAGCATTTAAAAATTACAAGTATTCGATTTTGGTATCTGAAGATGGCGACAAGCCGAAAAACGTTTGTCCAAGAATTAGAATGAAAACTAAAAGTAAGTTTTTCCCATACCGTGAAAAGTGCTAGTTTTAAAGTGTATAGATGATAATTAAACAGTGAATAGCAGTATTAGACATATATCTATTCTCTATTTTAATTCTAAAACAGAAAATTGGGTAATGTAGCATAAGTTCATAAAATACTAAACTGCAAGAAGGGAAACTTTTCTCAGCATGAAACATCCAAATTATCAAAAAATAACTTTTAAACCATATAAAGTAAACATTGGAAATTTAGTTTTCAATGTTTTACTTTATTTTTATGTTTTTTACTATTTGTGTTAGTATACCTATCTCGTATGTTAATCTGTTATACTTTATCCGGACCATCATCCACATTCAAAATTAAGTTCACTAAAAGTTCCTCCTTTGTTCCACAGATAATGATTAATAACAACAATGTAACCAAGGCAACAACATGTTTAATCTCTTTAAACTTTCGAACTTTTAATTATTTTGAATTTCGGGTCCATATTCTGAAGAAACCACTGCTTGTTTAACCTCAATTACCGAAAATGTTTGCTAAATAAAGAGTTTTTTCACAGCTGCTAACATGTTGAATTTTATTGATTAATAGAATATAATTTTAAGATTCAACTTACACATTTTCAGGAACACATTATATAAGATTACCTTTATCCCAGAAAAATATAATGAAAATTTCTTTAAAGTTATAAAATTAGTCACTTCATTGATTAGACATTGAGAGCAATTCAGATAATATTGTTATAATAGCATAATGGAATTATTAAAATAATAGTAATTGATATCAACTGGAAAATAGTAAGAATTAGTAGTATGATTAGACTGTATTGCAAAATTCTAAATGCAGCCTTCTGCATAAGAAATACCAGATGCTAATCATCATTTTAAAGATAGATTGTAATGATCATTTATAATAAGCTTAATTATATAATTCTAAAAGCTTAATTAAGCTTAATTAATAAGCTTAATTATAACTTTTAGAATAAATAAAAAAATCAATGACACAAAACTACTGTTTATAAGTTATGCTCAAGATCTAAATGTTCCTTATTTATTGAATTGTATTGTTATTTTGTATTGTATTGTTATTGAATTTGTATTGTTATTTTTGTTTCTGTTATATTATTTGAAATAAAAGTTATTTATTTAATATTTTAGAATTATAGTTTTGTGATATACTTTATCTTTATTAATAAATTATTTTCCATAATGTTTTCTGTAATAAATACAAATAAAATAAACAAGACGTATTTTTATTATTTGCTAAAACTACTGTATTAAAAAGTATTGAAAATTAACTTCTCAAAATAAACTTACAAATTAGTATGGTCGCCATAAATATTCGGGGTATCTATATCATGCTAAATAATTCATTATAAATCTGTCAAATAATTCATTATAACGTCAACAAACACATTGGAAGTATGTTTGTTGATGTCATCTGTTTACAAATCGCGTATGAATATATTTAGTGATTCGGCTGTCGGGTTATCTTGAGATAGACTATAGCTTTAAAGGGTTATAATTTGAAAATAGTGCCATTTAGACCATATGTTCATTAGACATTTTCGACTTGCTTTGAGGCCACCTATCAGTACATAAAATTTTACGACGAAGTTTTTCTTCACCCTGTAGATGTATACAATGCATATTAATTAATTATAAAGATATTTTTTATTAATATTTTTGTATTAACTACCAAATTTTTTGTTCTAATTGTAATAAGTACTTTCTAATATTTAGTATATAATTATTAACTGAGAACAACACAAGCTTCTGAATTTTCTGTTAATTTCTAGAACAAAAATGAGCTATGTTTATGAGTGAAAATTTTAATTGATATTTTTAGCAAATCTAAATAAAATTTATTAAATTATAATAAATAAATATTGTTAATTGCTATGCAATATATAATGACTGGAAAATTTTAAAAAGTTTTATTTACTTTTTTAGTATACCACAAAAATCTTGTTGGATGCAAATTTGATGGATTTGCTACCATCCTAGATAAACCATCTAATGCTAGATATGTTTATATAAAATAAGAATAAACATCTTATGATATCTGTATTTCTTATAATATTTGTCTGTATCAGAAAAGAATTTTTTGCAGATTTATGTTTACAGATTTATTCAGTATTCAATATTAATTTACTTAACTGCTAAACCCTGTATATTTTAGAAAAAAAATGGAATGATTAAAGCACTACTTGCAGTATGGGAACTTGATTTATAATTTTTATTTTAAACAAACAAACGTTTTCGGCTAATTGTCATCATCAGGTTCTAACAGAATACAATTTTTAAAATACGAACATAGAATCATATTCTGTTAGAACCTGATGATGGTGATTAGTCGAAAACGTTTGTTTGTTTAAAATAAAAATTGTAAGTGTAATTCCCGTACTGCAAGTAGTGCTTTAATCATTCCAATTTTTTCTAAAGTATTCAGTATTTTTCTTACATTATTTTAGTTTAAGCTGTATAGCAATAAAGTGTACAAATGATCATTTAATAAAATAAAAAATCTTTATTTGAACCATTTTCTTAAATAAATTATGCATAATATTCATTTTCTAAATTTTATATTTTTCTTCATTACTACTTATAATTTAAGATTATCCTTTTAAAAATGAAATATCAACTTCTTTATATATAAAAACTTCATTACAAGAATTATATAAAAAAATTAGCATACATATTTTTCAGAAATGACAATAAAAAGTAAAATATAAATTATTGTTTCTTGTCATTTCTGATTTATTGTATATGTAAGAGTTATAGTATTTTTATATAATTGCACTGTCTGAACTAATGAGGATAGTATGTACAGTTGAAAGCACATCAGTTACT
>WUQG02411918.1:0-16147 GCA_011317285.2 Androctonus mauritanicus
AATAATTTATAAACTCATTAATAATTAACGTTAATTACCGAACAGAAGCCGTTCTGCGCAGGCAGTTCTACGGTTAAAATGTTAGAAAAATGTTATTTTATTAGTTTTATATTAATTTATTATTTATATTTATATTAAATATATTTTTATTGTATTATTTTAGTACTATCTAAAGTTCAAAAATTCCTACCTGAAATAGCTGCTGCTGAAAAACATCGAAAAACTTTATCTCCTGAAGATTATAATATAGAATGCATTGAGAAAGATTCTGCATTTATTGAAATGGTAAGTGAATTATTTGGAAAGAATTGTGCATTAATGAATACCTTTTAAAGTTTATTTCTATTAATAGAATGTGGCATTACTAGAAGAAAATAGTGACAGTGATAAAATAAGCAGCGATGATGATGATGATGATGATGAATCATCTAGTTCAGATACTGAATCAAGTAGGAAATTAAAAGTAACTGTAATGGACAAGGACAGTACTGTTAGAAATTTACAGGAAACAAATGAAAGGCTAAATGACACAAAATCATAGCTCATTTATAATAATCCATATATATATATATATATATAATGTTTATCATAAATTAAAGATTTTGTAAAAATATTTCTAATTTTCATATATTAAAATACAGTAGATTCCTGATTTATGCAAATATGCAAGTTTATTTTTTTTTATTGAATTTCCAAAAATGCAAATGAAAAATTCATTAAACAATTTGTATTTTTACAAAAACTACTTACATCTTTAAATATGGTCATAAATTTCATTTGGTCATGCTGTATGTTTTTTCTGCACCACCTCTTTTTGCCACCTTTAAGAATTTTTAGCCACTTTTATTTGCAATTTGCTCAAAATGTGTGTCCAGTGTAAACTGTGTTATTATTTAGCAATGCTGTTCTTAAGAATTTTTTTAAAGCTCAAAAGCTTTCATAAATCATAATGCATATGATATGAGACAACAAAGCATATCAAATGAGTAATGGCAGTATTTACAAGCAAAAAAATCATCATGAAGTGTTTATAATGCAAATTTTCTTGGAAACTCAAATTGGTTAAATATGAGAATGATTTTAAACAAAATTATATACAAAACCATAATTATCTATAGTCATTCAATTTTATTTGAATCTTTTATATAAAAACAAAAAAACTATTTTATGTTACTGTTATTTCACTAAAGTAATGTGTATTGTTGTGAAAAAATAAAATTCATCTAACTTTTAATAAAAGGAGAAGAAAAGTTTATTATTTTACAAATGGAACTAATGAAAGCATATGGCTCCAAATTTTAGACAGTTAACATAATTTTCTCTGTAATTTTTCTTTAGTAAAATGAATGTATATGGATTGAAATTGAATATAAAAAATATCTGGCACTTTAGTACATCTCTCAATATATAATATTGAGATAGCAGTAAGAAGCTTTATGTTAAAAAAAATCAAACAAAAAAATTCCTATATATAGTATAATCATAAAGCAAGAGATTTTGTGTTAAAACAAAAGTGAACATTTGGAGCATGATATGAACTATTCATCATTTGTTCAACTGCTTGTTAGTGTTAGTTTGAGTGTTTTTTAATCATTATAAAACAGTACAAGTGTATGACAGACGTATAAAATGTTTTATAAAGTATAGTTAGGAATGTAAATGATTAATTTATTTATATTGGACTGCATAAACATTAAAATTTGCAAAAAAAAAATTATTCCTGTAACAAAAAAATTGACCAAATCAAAAAAAATCACAATACAATCACATCCAACTGATTAAATAAAGCAGTAAAATCAGTTTTAATTAGTTTGATCTTGAAGACTTTTGATCTAAATCAGTCCATTTCCAGGCAGCAATAATTGAGGGGTTAATATTCTATAGTAATAGTTTCCAAATTTTGTATTTTCCTTTTTTCATAAAAAATTGTTACGAAAATGAGAGGTATATCAGTCTAATTTTATAAATGCTTTCTACTTACAAATTTAATACTGCAAAACAATATATAAATAAAATATGGCATAAAGTTCTTATACATAAAAGATAAAAATTATTACACCATAATATATAATACAATCTTTAAAAAAAAAAAAAACAAAAAATAGTACATATAATATTTAATATGATGAATGGGCTTATTTTTCAGCACAATTCTCTCAAATCAATGTCATTGAAGATATTGCCACTTGCAATTCTTTTTAATTATAAATGAGATTGATATTTTGTCTTTAAAACAGTTATAGCAGACAAAGTTTCTGGTACATGGATATATGCATTTATAACTCTTTTGCTGATTCATTTTTTTTAAACCAATTTGAATTTATTTTTGTTTCAAAAATGATGTTTTTTTTAATATTTGTGAATTTCTTTTCAATAGATTAGCACTCCCTAGAGAGCATGTCCCAGTTTTGAAAACTCTATTCTATAGAATAAAAAATAAGATATTTCAATCATTTTAGATTCTTAAGGAAGTGTTCATTTTAACTGCATTTTTGTACCTGTAAATAAAACTGATGATCATCTTTAAATTACATAAATATTAAGTTTTATGCTTTGATTATAATATAAATATTTTATCTTTGTGAAATTATAAAGCTAAAACGTACAATTATACAGAATTGTTTGTTGAATAAATTTTTGAAATTTTTATTTTATCATATTCAAAATAAAATTAATTTGATTTTCTGTAATTTAAATAATGTGAAAATTTGAATTACTGAAATTTCCACATTATTTACAATGAAAAAATAATAGTAATATTAAAATTTATACTATACATTGAAAATTGGGATTAATTATGATAAATGAGATGATAAAGTTTTTTGATTTTGCAGATATTCAAACACAACTTGTAAACATTTTATTTATTAAAGTCAAGCAATAGAAAATGTATTTATTATCCAGAGCACACTATCAGCCTTTTTCAAACTAAATATATTGATAGCTAAGTCTTTTATTTCCTTTGATAAAAATTTACCATAATTGTTAATTACATAATTTGCAGTGTTTTCAAATTATAGAGCTTCCATTAAAACTCTCTATATTATAATGGAAATTTAAAGTTATGAAATAAGAAACTTCTAACTGCACTTCTGGGCTCAGTATAAAAATATAGAGTTGCAAATTTTTTGAATTTCAAACAAATATGTTCTTAATTTGATTATCAATATAATAATTATATTGAAAATTTTCAAAAATTATGTAAAGACTTATAAAAATGGGTCATATCTAATTTCTGTAAAAATCATGCAAATTTTTTTGTTAACTTAAACTATAAAACAATATTTAAAATACAATATTTTCTAAAATTTTTAACTGTTATTTTAATATTAATATACTTTCATTTTATAAAATTTGTTAATAGAAAAAACAAGAACAAGCTTATTTATCAAACCAAAAAGATTTATAATAATAAAAATATTTTCAAGTATTAACCCATCATCAGTAAACTACAGTAGTTTACTGATAAGTTAATACCCAAAAGTATTTTTATAATAATAAATCTTTTCAATTTGATAAGCTTGTTATTATGTTTAATTTTGGTTTCCCAAACCAGGACTTTGTTTAGTATTAATAGAAATTATCCATTCATATAATTTATCAAAAATTGTTTTAAATCAAGTACAGTTGAAGCATCTCTAATCTGTAATGCTTGAAGCTAAAAATATTTTGGAATATATGATATAGTGGAATTGACAAGTGAGAAAAAAAATTTACTGTTGAATTTTTTGATATTTCTAATAACATATAAATAATACAACCAAAAATTAGACATACATACTTTGTAATGACAATATTTGACAATTTTATTGAATTGCAATAGTACAGTACAGCATGCCATAACTGTGCAAGTACTATTGCATCATTTTTGTTTCAAGCAGTGAATCATATTCTTATTCCAAAAAGTTCCCTATTGTGAAAACAAAAGTTATGGATATTGGAATATTTCAGATTGGAAATAATCTGTATTAGTGACTTTTTAGACAAAAATTATCATCATAAATAAATAGAAGATAATGGAATATTTAATAATAAGATGATTGAATATAAGTTCATAATATACAGTTTGTCATCACAATATAAATTTATTTTTATAGATAATTATAACAGTTTTGTTCACAATTATATACATACCTGATTTTAAATTATCAGCATGTGAAATAAACTGTGTTATCTTTAAAATTTTTATATTCAATTTCCTGTATATAAACAAAAGTCAAGTCTAATTTATTTAAATGTATTTGAAAATGCATTCCTTTGTTGAGTACACAAAAACATTTTTTAGAATAGATTTTAAATTTTGGAATCATTAAAAAATTGTTTACATTAAAATTATATGTTCATGCGCAAGCACTTTCATGCAGCATGAATTCTATCAAATATATAATGCAAGAATGGTAGCAATTAGTTCAGTTTTTTTTTTATAAGATGAAATAAATAAGAAATGGGTTGTTTGTGTGCTGTCAATTTACTTACATAATATAAATTAGTATTTATTATAAGATTAACTTGGAAAATTTATTATATAATTTGCAATATTATAGATAGATATTTTTCATCACCTGTGTATCAGTTATACTTTCACACAATGGCAAGAAATCAGCCATATATTGAAAAGTTTACTGCATTATAATTCTTGACTTTTATCAGTGATTTTATATTCATATAACAAAACTGAACTTTGCTTCTTTAGACTATTTACTATTTGTATAATAGTGCCCAGATGGCCGAGTGGTAACACTATCAGTGTGCCATGCAGAAGGACCCAGGCTCACATCTCAGGTTTGGTAACTCCTGAAAAGTTTTTCAGGGTGCTGGGTCCAGCCCAGCAATTCCCATCCTTATCTGGCCCCCTCTATTAGTATGGATGCAGCCCGTGGTTGGAACTGGTTCCTCCCCTCAATAATCTTCCTGATTGGAAAGGAGCATAAAATATGCAAAAAAAAAAAAAATATATATATATAATAAATTTAGAGAAAGATGGTACAAGAAACAATCAAAAATTCAAAATTGATATAAACTTTTCATTTGATCAATAAGCTTAGCAGATGTATGCAAACTAGAAAAAATATGAAATCATCATCTTGCAGAACTTGGCATTGTAAAGATAATCTTCAATATTTTTTCTAGTAGAGAATACACCATTAATGAAAATTATAAATTGTGAATGAAATCAAATAACAATTAGAAGTTTATGATTCATTCATTCAATAAAATAATTGGAGACAAGTTTAAATTGGTCTGAAATATTAAACTTGTCTCCAAATATTTTATTCCAGTGATATCAAACTAGTGGAATAAATATTTGAAAAAAAATTTTGGCAAAGTTTTAAAAGATAATAATAAATAATTTTTTACTCAAAATTTTCAATTTATTAAATGCATTTTATAGTAACACAATTTTTCTAGTTAAATAAAGACATGATTCAATAATTTCACACAAAGCAAACATTTATCAATAAATAATTACATAATATACATTGAGCAAAAATAAATCCATCAAAATCATAAATGAGAGAAAAGGAGCATGACAATTATAAACATTTATTCATTTATGATTTTCTTTCTATTTAAACATATATTTTATACATCAGTTATTTTGAAATCTATTAGAATTAATATAACTATCAGAGAACATCTGCATAATGTAAGTTATATTTCTAATAGCTCATTTGTGAAGTTACAATTTATTATATTTTAAGTTACATTAATATAATATGCTTCAATAAGTATCATTTGTAATTCAATACACCATTCTTATCTTTACAAAATATTCAACAAGTATCATTAAATTATTAATCCAATAGAATTTTCATGTAGTCATTTAGAATTGCTGCTTGTAAAATTTTGACCTATCAACTATGTTAAAATATGCTGTAGGTCAGTTTATTCCTAGTTTAGTTTATAAAAACATATTTTCAACTAAATATTCTAAAATAAGGAAAAAAAATTTTTTTTCAAAACTTAAAGCAACAATCAGCCCTTTATATTGATTAAATTTTAATTAATATGATCACAAATGTAAAGATTTAAATATCAAAATCTTTGCCATCTTTTAAAGATAGCAATATTATATAATACTGGTTCCTAATGAAAATTAAAGCTTTACAATAATTTTTAACAGATTAATATAGGATTTAAACATAATAGTATCTATCAGGAACTAATGATTTAATCTTTGTTATGATTTAAAAATTAGTATTTGTTAAAATGAATACTCAAATAATTTTCATTAACTTCAGAAATTAAAAGTACTATATTTGAAATATATAATACTTTTATAAAATTAATATAGTTTAAGAAAAAACTACTTGAATAAATATGTTTACATATAGAATTAGTCTTTCAGTTTCCAGAATTTGAAGTATTCATGAAGCTGATATAACTTTTATTTAAAATCTCTTTGAAAACAAAATTCATAATTAAAATCTAATTTATTAGTTATGAAATTTTATATATATTATATTAAAAATTATCAAAAATTTGCTAAATCAATTCATTTTTTAGATAAATGGTATGTTAGAGTATATTTTTTAATTTTTGTTTTAGTATTAATATAATAAGGTCCCCTAGTTTTGCAGGTTTTCATTCTGACAATTTCTATAATTTGAAAATCATGTGTGTCCAACAATACCTAAATTTTATATGTATATATGTATATGTACATTGATAAATGGAATAGCTAAATAAAAAAAAATTAGTATAGCTATGAAAATTTAATACTGCAAGTAATATTTTTACAGAAAAATTTATTTACATTTTATAGATAGCCAAAAAAACAAAAAACTTATGCATTTGCATAACTCTGAAACATTCAGAACTTGCAACTATGAATAGAGGACCTATTATACAATTTACAAATTACAAACTATTATAATATCATAACTTATTTATGGAAGAAATGATTAAATTTTATTGCACATAAATCTGATTTAACAATTTTATATCACATTCAAGAAAAATAATTTCAAGAACATAGATATATAAATAAAAAATAAATATTTTAATCAAAGCATTATTTCTTGTTTTCCTATTATAATTATATTAATAACTTTTAATAAAAGTATTTTGAAAATGTACTTTTTACTTCATTGGTGTAATCATAATAATTTTGTTTTAGCAAAAATTAAGAATTTCATTAAAATTTCACAAAAAGCAATCAATTCACATCCTTATTATTATCTAGATTATTTTAAAAATTTACTAGTTTTTTATTCTATATATTAATATTTAATATCAAAGTGGTAATTAAGTTTTTTTCATATTTAGTCTCTATAATATACATTATATTAATTCACATCCATGAATATATATTTCTGCTAAATTTTGATTGTTCAGTAATGTGCAGGAATATTATTATAAATGGAATGCATTGAAAACACATTTTTTATTTTCGAAAATTTTAATCTACAGTAGGTACTGGAAGAGGCTTTCCTTTAGGATCATCAAATCTGTCCATTGTATGTATGTTGAACAACATATATATTCCAATAGCCAAAATGATAGTGAGTATCAGAACCACCATGAAACCCATCCATATTGGTAATGTGAAAAAGGTTACACAATCAAAACTTTCAGCAAAGTTATCACTTTTAATTTTAAATGGTTGTACCTGAAAACAAATTATAAATGAATATAAATTAATATTTCATAAATTAGAATATTTTAGAAAAACTTACTTGGAATACATCAAAAGTGATATTTCCAAAAATATCAGATCTGTTTTGTATAGACATAATTGTCTTATAACAACTATAAGAAAATTTTTTTGGGGCATCTATTTTAGAAAATGTCAAGTTTATAGCATCACTTGCTTCTGAAGATGAGAAAGTAAATAGAGCTTCTTCCAAAAACCATCCTCCAAATTCTGTGTTGAATGTCAATCTAAAAATTTTTAATAATATTTAAGTACTATATTTAACATCAAATAAATTTTTCTGAATTTAATAAATATAATACATCATTATTACATTATATTTAAAATCATTATTATTAATTATATTTTTTACATTTTAACTGTTATTCTAAAAACCATCATAACCATTTTAAACTTTATTGCTTCACTTGCTAGTATCATTCAGAGTCTAATTAATATATTTATAAAAAATTAAAAATATAAAAAGAAGTTCAGTTAGCAATACATCATAAAATTATTTTATAAATTTTTTTTCTACAGTAAAATAAATTGAAATCATAAAAAATAAATTGAAATTTATTTTTTATGATTTCAATTTATTATTATTTATCAATACACTTGCTCCTGTAGTTACAAACATTTGTACTTTGGAACATGAAATCTGATTTTCAAATTACACAAAATTTCAAAACTTTTCAATAATTTTTATTAATATGATAGCATATTAATAAAAATTATTGAAGCTTTAGCAACCAATATTATGTAAAATTATACAGTTATCCTAGTATGGCAGTATTTCAAGATAGCAGCATTTATGCAAAGGGAAAAATATTCTTTATTAATTGGACCTTTTTGTTTAAATCTGTGAAATAAGGAACTTATAATAGATACAATTGTGAAATATATTACAAAACTATTGAAATAAATTTATATATTATGTTTTTAAAGCCAAATAACAGCAGTATCTGAATTACAAACAAAACCAATGTAGAAATTATGTTTATAACTAGAGGAACAATGTGTATAAATAATTTGTCAATTCCATTTATTCTTGGCCATTATTTGATTTATATGCTTTTCTTTTGTTGTTAAATTCTATAATTTCCAACTAATTAAAAAATAAATGTATGTATATAAATAAAAATTGAGTATAATGATAATATTTAATACTCAAATTTTTTTTAATTATGCAAATAAATTTCAAAGAATATGTTGTGCTGATTTGTTTCTCTCATTTTTCATAAGAATATAACTTCCAAAAACACAATTAAAAATTGTTTTTACAATAATTTAAGGCAAGTAAACATTTGAGTATTATTTATCATTGCTTTTCACATATTTATATAATTGATCATAGTATATCAGTTAAATGTACAATTGTAGAAAAATTACAGAAATTGTTAATCCCTAATAAATCCATTGCAGTTATGCCAGTAATAAAAGAATATGTTGATGATCAGTGAATGATTTTAATATAAGAATTTAATTATTTCAAAATTTATGTTAATTATTAAGTTAAAGATTGAAGTCAAAAATCAATGTTTTGTCTTAAGAAAATACTTCTTTATAAAGATTAACTGTGGAATTTTTAGAATAACTGGAAGAACAAATTACAAATTATCTGAAGCACTTGCTTGCAATACTGCAATATATAACTAATGGTGAGAAAATACATTATTTTAAATAAATTCAAACTGAATCCAAAGATTAATCTTAAGTCTTAATTATTGTGATTCTATATGCTGATTCCATTGGTAACTTATCTTCTTTACCACTCAAATGGAAAATCATGAACATATGACTTAAAGAAAGAGTTATTATGGGAATTAAAACATATTTGCCAGTTTGACACAACCATTGGCATTAGATCAACTGATTGATCTAATGCCAAATATTTTCTCAATGATTAATTTAGGATCATTGCATAATCAATTTCTTGGTGACTTATTTCTTATTAGCATTACAGTTATTCTGTTTTTAAATCCAATTAATAAGGAGTAATCTCAGAAGTTTCTATTGAATTTAAATACTTCACTGTGACATTAGCTTTTTTGCTGCTCATTTGAAAGTGCATCTGACTTGAGGCATTACCAGGAATTTCAGTTTTTTCATTAACTTTCTTGGCATTATTACACATACTATCCATTGGTAAATAACTGTATAAGTTAGATTTTTGTGCAAGAAAAACAAAATGTGTTATCATAACATAATGGATCTAAAGCCATTCAGCCTTCAGGTAACTTAAAATGAGATTTTTTTGTATGAAGTTATGTATAATTATTATCCAAGAGATATTGTAGTGATGTCAAAAATATGACTGAAAAAGATATTTCTTCATTTTTACATATACTTTTATATACCTGAATCTATCAGATAATAAATATAATCTAATATTTTCAGAGTGTATAAGTATAAAAAATTATAGCAAGGCTTTTGCAAAAGTATTTACTAATAAAAGTATAATCTCTTTGGGTTTGAAATCTTCTTGCAACTAGCTTATTTTTGTTTTTTCATATCTATTACTCATTCTTTGCCATTTTATTATTATCCATTAGTGATCATTCTACATGTAGGTACTATTGTTGCTACTCTTAAGAACAGTGATATATAATTTTCATGAGAGTTTTTATCAATAGAATTATTTAATTTTAACATGTGACTATAGATTGATAGCTTGACTAATGGGGACACCTCTTAGAAAGTTCTTAGAATAGACATATTTCATCTATAGAGTTATCCCAACTACACTATAGAATTGGGTGGAATATCTAATCAGATTGACTGACGATCAGCTATCCACTTATCCTAAACTTTCTTATTAACATTTTACAATAAATATTATGCCATTAGATCACATAGGATAGAAAAGGTTTAATTAAAACGATTGTGAAGCTTGACAAAAATAGTATTGAATGAGAGAAACCAATCTACTTGTCAAAGCTGACAAAAGGACTAGAGATAAAAATCGATATTATTTTCAAGATGCATGCCTTATGTGAATCTTTAACACAATGGAACTGCTGATTGCACATATATTCACATATTGGCAACTGCTTGTCAATGGGGGTGAATCTTATTTTCTATCTAACATAAATAAATAATCAGCATTATAACAATTTATAAAACAAATAACCTCAAAAATGCCATTAGTTTGACCTCTGGTCTTTTTGTGAATGTTAGTTTATAGATTGACTTCTCGTTTGATATTACTTTTGCCTGGCTTTACAGTCATTAAAATTATACCTTCTGAGGGCTCAATCATTTTGCAGGCAACTTATTTCTATAAACCTCATGTTTATTATTCTTTTTTTTATAGTTTTATTATTGTAGTTAATTTAACTGATCCATACATACCTATAGTTGTTTGTTATTCCAAGAAATGATTGTTAACATATATTCATTGTGAATTTTTCACCAATAGAATTGCATAATTTTTGACAGTTATTATAAATTAGTATCTTGACTAATGGAGATATTTCTTAAAAAAATTTAAAGATGAATGTGTTTTGGTATTTTGTTTATGGATATTGAGCTGTCAACAAAAAAAAAATGGATGAGACGATGTATGTAGTCAGGCTGATTGACAATTAACTAATTATTCATCACCTCTGAATTTCCCTAAAGTTATTTGATGAAACTATGCAGGGCAGATGATCGTACAGATTAGAAAAGGAAGATATAATTTTATTTTTTTGTGTATGAAGCAGCCTGACTTCACAAATATTATTAATAAAAAACCCATTGAGAGACTTAACACATTAAATGGAAGATGTTTGTACAATTCATTGTTTTTTTTGTATTATTTTAATACTGTATGTCCATCTTCGTATGGATTATATAATACAGAGTGTTTGTAAAGAACATATGAGAATGTATGTTTTGTAAAGAAGATCCCTAGATTAAAATTAAAATAAATGTATTAGTGAAAAAATTTAATTGTTTATTTTTATTAGACACCTGCAAGCAATATGATATCATAATCTAAAATATCCTATATATGTGAAACAGTCTGTCTTGGACCTTACATTCCTACTTATAATACTAATTTTAGTAATTTAAAGTACATTTAGCATAGATGCATAAAATATACTAATATGTTGTATATAAACTTTCTATTTGTCATTGACAGTGTAAATTGTCCAACTTGTTTGCCATTGCTAGTGTATACATTTTCAAGTACTTTATGAACTCATTAAATGATGGCTATAGGAGGTAGTATACATCATATATCAAGATGTCTTCCTTTATAGTTGATGGATTCATTTTTATTCACATCATATATGTATCACTGCATACATATGGTACATGAACTATCAGTGTAGTATAATGCTAGATATAAAACTTTAGTGTATTTTGTGTAGCCATAACAAATATACCTTTATTAACTTCTACTAATGTAATTCAATTAAAGTTGTAATTTTGCTGTAAAGATAGATATTAGGATTTATAAAATGATACCAATTGAAAATAATTTTTAATTTAAATTTCTTTTTTTTTTATCTGGTTTGAAAATAAATTTTGCAAAATTCAATTATACTATAGTTAAAAATCAGTTTCTAATTAGGAGGTTTTGCTTTAAACCATAAAGAACTCATACTTTGCACGGTTAATATATATAATAGTAGTAATCAAAATAATTAAGCTTTCTTGAATTCTAAATTAATAGCAATATAATAAAATATACTATTTTCAATTTTATTGCAAGTAACTTTTCACATAAAATTAGTTAAAAATAATTTATAAAGACTTACTTTAAACTAGCTGAAGATAGACGTGTATTAGTTGTGCTCATTTTTATTTCAAATCTGAAATAAATCAAATGTTGAGATTATAGTCTTATACACCTGAATTATAAATAAAATTTTAAAGAAATAATTATGGAATAAATGGAAATATTAATACAATCTGCAGATATTTGTATAACTTATAGATCATGTATATATGAGTGTGTGGGTGTGTTTGTGTTTCTTGAAGCAATTTTGTAATCATATCATAAAATATTAATTTTCATTTTTTACTTACTCTACAGATTTATTGGTAAGTTTACAATCTGAATTTTCTGCTTCCAAAGTAGTTGTTGAATTAGCAAGATAATCTTCTCCAGATGAAGAATTATATAGCAATTTCCAAGACACACTCTTACTATATAGTAATCCACAATCAGAAAAGTTGAGTAATGTATAATTGCTTGCAGTATTTTCAATTGCTAATAAATGTCGAGAAATTCTTGATTCATCAGTTGATTTATCCTTAAAAAATTTATCAATATAAGGCTAAATTAATTCTGATTTTTATTATAATGCAATAATATTAGATTGATTATAAATCAATCCTCACTTTCTTAATTTAATTTTATGAAGAAAAAAAAAACAAGATTTTTTAAATAAATTTATATACCTACGCTAATAATAATGCCATTTGCTGTTATAACAAATCAGTCTGCAATTTGCAAATATTTTAAAACAAAAAATTTTATATCAAAATATTAATTGTTTATTTTCTTTTTCTCAGATATTTTATATATATTTAAAATTTTAAAATGAATACAATAATAAAACTTCATATTAAAATCTGATAGAGTTCATTTGCAGCAACAAAAGTATTTAAGTATTTGCAGTTCAAGAAAAGTAGAGCTTTTAAAACTGAGAAAGGTCAATCTTTATAAAGTCACAAATATATTACTGGAACAATACTGTCTTATGTTGTAATTATTGTTTTTTGGCAATGGAAAGATACCATTCCAATATATTATGGAATATTGAAATTATATTTCATATTATATACTTATTGAATATAAAAAATATAAATTCAAACAAGTTAGGTAATCCCATAGTTATTAAATATACATTATATCTTTGTTTTAACATTGACCTCAATTAACATTGTTTTGCTATTACTTCGCCAGTGAAAACTAAAATTAATTAATTATAAATTAGATTTTTAAGGCAATGAAGTAGAATAAAATTCTATTTTTTATATTTTCCTTCAGAATAGAGAAAACAAGGTGGAAGTCTCTAGCAGTTACAGAAAATAAGATAATCATATTTTATATGAGTACTAACTCAAGTATATAATATTATCTATGAGCAATTTATTAATTAAATATATAGCATACAGAACATTCAGTCAGACTGGCTGATTGGAAATTCTTCAGCTTTCCAATCAGAAGACCTAGAATCCTAGGTCTTCTGATTGGAAAGCTGAAGGATTGAATTGGCAATTCATCCTTTGGAAAATTTATATGAAGGATCTGTAAGACTTGTTGATCCTCATCCTGTATAATCCTGCAGATCTAATACAAATGTTGTGACATATGACAGAGCCTGAAGTGACATTGCTATTTAGTGATTAAAACAAATCACAAACATAATACATGTGGATTCTAAGCTTTCTTTTATTAGAAAATAATTTTCTTTACTTATAAAACATGATATATAATTGCTATATAAAATTTTACAGTTAAAGTAATGATTTTTCTGAACAAAATATCTTTCTAGAATTATTTTTACAAATATAACAAAATTCTTTATAGGAAAATTTAATAAGCTTATACAATAAAAAATTTTGCTATAATTGTCAATTGATAAAAATTATAAAATATCATATTCTTCACAACATTCATTATGACTTGGCAAAAATTCAAATATCCAAGATTTGAAAATATTAAAAAAGAACATGGTCTTATTTGAGCAAACAGTAGAGTAGTAAAATAAAGACTGTCAATTTTCTATAATTTGAGAAAAATCGATAATTGTTATTTATTTGAATACATTTTCATAATAATAATTCTATGAAAAAAATTATTATTATTAAAGTTTGCTAAGCAATCTTCTCTGTGATAATAAATATGGCAAATGAATATAAATTATGACATTTCTGTCATTGAAAATTGTAAAAGATATAATGCTATTTAGTCAAAATGCTGGATAATATTGTTTTTCTTCAAAATTTTATTTTGAAGATTTTAGAAAAAATTTGATAAATTTAATTTTTTTTCCAAAAATATATATTCATTTTATAAAGTTAAAATAAACACTATTGAATTGATAAAAGTGTCATCTAATATATTAAAAAATTTTTTGTTTGTTTAGTATATAAAATTTTTTTTTTAATAAAAAGTAATAGAAGTATTAAAAAGGCAGAAAATATGTCTTAATGGATATATTTTCTGTCATTTTTTATACTTCTAGAAATTCTATATGAAAATAAATTTATGTACCTACAACAGATATGACAGAGTTGTTATTATATTTAAAAAAATAAACATTAAAATAAAAAAATTATAAAATTTATTAATATAGTATTTACCCAAGAAGGATTACTTCCTGTCAATAAATAAGTTACAGATATCTTCAACTTTTCCAATGAATTTTTCACTTTATTCATTAAATTATCTAAAATGGATCAAAATATGAAATAATGTAATAAACATAAAAGAAAATAATCAGGATTTTAAACTGATTAATTTTTCAATATATTACACTAACTAAACATAAACAAATAAAAATTTTCATTAACAAAATTCAAGATTTTTAAATGAACAAAAATTTTATTAAAACAATATATGCAATCAATCTTCCCTTCATCCTTTGAAGTTTCCATATCAGAAAATTTTGTTGTAAAGAGGTAAAATTAAATATTCTGTATATAAATTTATGATTACAATCAATTAGTTGTTTTCAGATGTTTATTGTTAAAAAGAAGTTATTTGACAGATTTTTTGATTTGACTGATATATACAAATATATTGTTATTAGAAGCAAATTAAAATATTCTGTAATATATAGAAACTCATTACTTATTGATAAGAATGTAATATATATATCAACTATTCATAACTATTTAACTGAAGTTAATTATACAGAATTTAACAGACCATCTGGTTAACATTTTTTGCCCAAAAATGTATTAGAGAGTTTAGAATAAAATTTGCATAACTAAATTTTATCTAAAGAATTGGATATCTCATTATCCTGTATTAAAACAAACTATAAGTAGAGGAAAGCAGGATCAAGTATGAAATATCCTATGAGAACATAGGTTAAGTTGTGTATCAGTGAAGTTATATTAAAAGAAACACCTATTACTCAAATGTTGTTTTAATTTCTTATAGTTTACAATAAAAAATAAATGGTGTATTCTAAGATAATTTCCTAGGGCAAAAGATATTTAAAGTGTCCATCTTGTTGATTCATACATCTCTTGCTCGTCTTTATATACTGTTTGCAGCTTGGAGTTCTGTGTCATTGAGCAACTGGCAAGCCTCCAGAATTTGATATTTCATTTCATCCCTTATTATTGGATGCTGCTGGTAAATCATGTCTCTTATCCATCCCTATTAAAAAAAAAATGTCCATTGATATCAAATCAAAGAATCAAGGTGCCATGCTACAAGACTTCTCTCAATCCATTATCTAGGGACAATCTGATCCATTACTTATTAGATGCTGTTGTTCTAATCAGCAATGAATTTGTCAATCATCCTGTTGCAGCCGCTTCACATCTTGTATA
>WUQG02411929.1:0-16147 GCA_011317285.2 Androctonus mauritanicus
TTTTCTCGCTATTTGCAATTTTTAAACCGCTCTAATTCTATTATTAATTGGATATGAAATTTCAAATTTATAAATCTTTGTCCTATTGAATACTGTTCTCACATGTAATTATTAGATTAATAATATTTAAATTATAAGCTCGGCCAAAGTTACAGCGAGTTGAAATTTGGTTATGACGACTCCGGTAATAATAGTCAGTCAGTGACTACTGTACTTGTCTTACTTGTTAGAGTAACTGCCGTGCCTCTTGATAAGTAGGTTAAGTAGGTATTTGTCCATGTTAACTCTTAACTTTTATGATATAGTCACATTGAAAGTATCAAAACGCCGCAATTTGGCCACTGATTAATATACAAACATATTGCTTAGGAATATGCAACAAATTTACTGCGGTTAGTGCTCTAATAAAAATACCAATCCTGCATATGGAAAATAAACATATAATCTGCATATAACCTAATAAATTTAATGAAATTCTATAACATCGAACAGAATTATTTAAATACACTTTCAACAGTTTTTTTCTATTGCTGTATGTGCATAACATTTTGAATGCAAGACTATTTCTAATGAACGGTATAATGCCTAGAAGCGGCTCTACTTGAATGTAATAAAAATGTTATTTCCGTGCACCAATTTGTAAAATTTTGAAAAAAGGTTGTTAAATTAATGTGAGAGCGAATGAATTTATTTGTTCTAATAAAAAAAATACTGTACAAGTGGAAAAATAATAAATACAGTATTATAATTGCTACTGTCTCCATTTTTAGATCATTAGATTACATAAGTATACCATATGAATGTGGTCTTGGTCAAAGCGCGATCTCCGTGGATTACATAGAGAATAGTCCAAATACTTCGAACTGATATAAATACTGTATAGCGGAACTTCCAGTGAATTGATCAAACCGGTCGATGAAGTATTCTTTACTGGTACTTCAAACGCGGCCTGGATTTAGCATCATAGTTTACCCCTTCCTATTTATAATCCCATACGAAAATGAGAAACGAAACGAACTTATCCTCTCTCATCTTCCTTAAAGAGAAATTTCCAGTCAACGAAAATTCATCTAATCGAGAATACGATATTTCGCATTCCATTCTCTAGTTAAAATTCAATGAGAGTTTAAGCAAAATATTTGAAGAATTTTGTTCAGTAGATTAATAAGTTTCGCTAAGATTGATTAAAATAACTAGTTTGTTATTTCAACTAATTGGTTTTACGACAGAACGAAAAGTCTATTTCCAGTATTTTACCGAGTATTTTTCCACGTGAAATTAATGGTAAATAGACTGTTTATCCTATTTACGCTGTTTTAATTTACGACAATTTTATTGACTAATAAAATTCATTTGTTTATAAAATTACTTCAATGTAGCATTTATATAAACATTTTATAGTTTTAATTTTTTTTATTTAAATTTCCTTGTTTAATTTATTATTGAACGACTATTTCCTTATTTTCTCGAAAGACAATTCTTTGAGATTTTTTTTATTTACCAATTAGTGTAACAAATTATTAATAAATTAAAATTATTCAGGTCATTGATAATTCATTTATTTGAACTTGGAAATATTCGTTATTACCAGAGTTACGTAATAAGAAATCTAAAGAATTATCAGTTTTTTTTTTTTTTTTATAAAATCAATATGCAATTAATAAATAATAATTTCCAAATTTTTCAGGCTTCATAACATCCTATATAGAAAATTAAGAAATGAACAAAAATCAATTTTAGACTAATAAATATTCATATTGCATTATCTGATGAAGGAAAACTACTGTAGATATACTAGTTAGTCGAAATTCAAAATCTAGCTTCTTTTTAGTTTATAAAATTTTATTTTCACTCGTATGAGATAACATTTATCCTCCTAATTTAGTTTATATATTTCTGAATACTGTAAAATGCATTACAAATTAATATTTCCTTTAACTAAATTATCGTAAATTGCAGAATCATTTAAAATTTAAACTTATTTTAAAAAATGTTATGAGCTAAGATCTATTAATAAATTTAACAAAATTTAAATCAGAATAAACTTAAAGGAATATTCGATATTACATTTGATAAATCCGCTAAATGTTTTTTTAAAATGTGAATTAATTTATAACGTGACTTAACATTTCTGTATTTTTTATGTATTTAAGTACTTTTATTGTGGTCTGTTTTTTTAACAATGATATATATAAAAAAGCTTACGGATCATGTATGTATGAATGAATTTGAGTATTTCCTAATGACCTATAGGGTGCGTTTCTTTATGCAGCAGCTGTAAAGCGTAACTGACGTCATCTAAAATTAAAGCTACACTTTGCGACGTGTAGCTTTAATTTTACTAAATTACTATCTAACGCTAGATAGTAATTTAGAAACGATTTGCTGTAGCCATCGATGGCTGTAGTACAACATAGAGGACACCATCTATGCAATAACTAGTATAGCAACAGAAAAATATTTTAACGTATTTCTTCTATCAGAAATATTTTGATTGATGAAGTTCGATAAAAACGAAAACGTCATAAATATTTAGAATTATCATCATCTTTCGTTTAAAAAAGAAAAACAAGAAAAGAGTAAAATAAAAGACTATATTGAATGTGTAATACAATCATATTCAGGATTAAAATCCGAAGGGAGGTCAGGATTAAAAGTTCATGTATTGACTTTAAATTCACTTATAGTAAAACCTACTTTAATTTTATTAAAGTATTCATTTTAAATTTTCTAAAAGTATGACTGAAATAAATACTAAATTTATTATAGACTTTTGTAAGTCTGAACTTGGTTATGTTGTCTTCCGCCATTTTGCTTTACTCATGAAGCGAGATAAAAACATGCTTTACATCCACTATAGCAGTGGCGTAGCTAGCGGAGGCGGCCCGTTTAGGAGTGACACCCGACCGTGAAAAAATAAAAACTTACAAAAATTCCAGTAGGTAGAGTATTGCCACAAAAATTATTGGTTTTTATGATGCGATCTCAGAAACAGAACTCTTCGAGATACCAAGGTTGAGAAGACATTTAAAAGCAGCCAATGTTACAGTTTCAAACTGGATGTCTCTAGACTTTTTGAAATTCATCGTGGAATGGGATTTTACAGAATCTCTTCCGAATCTTATGGTCGCACTATAGTTATTTATGACAATTTGCATATCAGTTGCTTCGTATGTGAGGAGTTTCAGCAAACTAAAATTAATTAAAAATTTCTTGCGGGCAACAGTGACACAAACGAGACTGAACAATCTTGGCATATTAACAATAGAACACGAGGCAACACAAAATATAAATTTTGAAGATTGTGATTTCCATGTTTGCAGCTGTTGAAGCTAGAAAAAAGAGATTTTAAGTGTTTGTATATAATATGTATATGAGAGTATATTAATTCTACTCTCATTCTTTTGCCATACCCAACTTTCATTTTCTTACATCAATGTGAAAGAATAAAACAATATTAATATTATCATAATAATGTAACTTGATTATTAATGACTCTCATTTGTATTAATTAAATAAAATTATACTGTACGTTTATCGAATTTTTATTAATTTTAACAGTTTTCATTCTTGGGGTATACACCATCGATATCCTCACCGGGTGCCACCCATGCTACGCTACTGCACTGTAGCGATATCTTGTAGCTAGGAGTTTAGAAACGATTGGCTGCAGCGCAGCACTTAATTTAGAAAAGATTGGCTTTACAGCGCTGTATAAAGAAACCTTCATTTTTAACCAATGAGAAGTTAGTATTTATCGAAGATCAGTGACGGGAGGGCAAGCGTGAGGGATATAGTAAATTTCTGTTTCCGTGGTTTAGTTTGTTTTAATTTATGATTGAGAGTAATTCGAGTTTAATAAGGAATGTAAATCAATTCATCGTCGAGGAAGAGCGATGATTTACAATTTTCGTCAATATTTTAAAAACGCGAACGTTAACGAAGGACTTATTAGCAGTTAAATTAATATTAAATAAACATTTGAATAAAAGTAAATCAGTCGGTTAAGAGATTTTAAAAAATAATTAATTTTAATTATATTATAAGCATTTAAAAAGTAGTCTAACTAGAACAGAATGACCGATTAATGTGTGAAAATATCACGTGAAGCTATATACTAGGTCTTATTATAAAGACTAACGAAGTTTTGATTCCTAGGCTAAGTTTTGATTCCTAGGGAACACTCTAAATATACAGATTATAGAAAGCTGAAATTTGGAGTTGTTATACAGGAACCATTGAACTGGTTCGGAAATAATATGGCAATTCAAAATTCCATCCCAAAGAGGTAGAAAATGGAAGCTAAATTTCTAATGCTTATTTAATGGCTTAAGAATCTTTACTTCTCAACCATTTAAGTGTTTCATATTGAAAAAATATTCCTACACATATTAATTGAAAAAAATTATATTCAATAGGATATCACAAAATTAATGGCTCCCAATTTGACGGATTTTTAATGTTATACTGATTTTCGTCAAAATAGGACTATGGGGATTTTGGAGATACATATAGGAATCTGATGATAGTTTTTTCGAATTCAAAATACAGATCAAATATGGCGTCTGAAATTCAACGGATATTTCGATTTAGTATGAATTTTTGTGTTTCTGGCTGGATTGACTATTTGGAAGCACAATGGCTTTTCATCCAGAGTATTTGGCTGTCTGAGTCTGTGCTGTCGATTGTCATTCTGAACAATCTGTCGTCCTTTGATGTAAGCGGCTTATGGCAGGGCTTCAACTTGCCACTTAGCAATAAACAAATTGAAAAATAGTGCCATTTGTTGAAAAAAAGATATAGTCGTCATGCTGCCATAAATATTTGCGTCACTTGATGAGATATGGCTCAGCTATCCCTGTCGTAGATAGGATTATATACTAATATGTAATAAAACTTTTCAGTATAAATAAATAAAAAAAGATTGTTATATTGGAATTTTAATTAATAACTAATTATTTGTGATTTAAAAATTTAATATTTTATAGTTTGAGTATAAAGTATATATATATATTTTTTTAATTTTGCAGCAAAATCTACTAAAAGGATGTTATACGCCGTTTCGGATACTAGAATGTCTCGGTCCAGCCTTGATTAATCATATAGCAAAATCCTTTCATTGCGTCTTTAAGAAGAGAGAAAAATATACGAAACTGTTTGAGGAAAAGAATGTCTGATACTATATATATGACTTGAAATTTTAAGATTTAATAAGTAAATAATATTAATGATTAGGATCTAGTGAGGCGAACGAGGTTCTTGCATCAGGTTAAATCTGAAAGGGCTCCAAAAGAAAGATTAAATAATTGCTAACATTTTCAATGTTTTCAATCAAAACATTCCAATTCGTTTATGCTTTTGCAAGAAGGAAACTGTTGTCATGCTAATGTACAAATACCGCGCTTTCATCTAAAAATATACAATACTATACTATAAATAAATCTGTTAAATATTTAAAATAAATACATACTGCTTATGAGAATGAAAATCGATGAGAGAAATAAAATTTGAAATTCTGTTCTCTGAATAGACTACATTATATTCGGCTGATGACAAATACTGAATGTTTTCTGAATAAAATAATATTTAGTTTTTCCTACATTTGCGTTTTATTTATTTCAATTTAATTATATTTGTAGGATAAATAATTAATAAAAATCACTTTAAACAGTGTTAATTTTATTTTTTATATCTTTTTTATTCTTATTAAAATATATACCAGAAATGTATTTTAAAAATCATATTTTTTAAATCAAAAATTTATTTTTTATATTTTTGGGAAGAGCGCAAATTTTCATTTTTGCTTCAGATACTAACAAGTAAGAATTTTCGACACGCTCTGCCAATAACATACAGGTATGCAAATTTCTTCCAATACGGATAATTATGATGTTCGTTATCATGACACACAATAATGTACAAACCTAATTCATGTATCATTTTTATTCCATTTAGGAATGGAAAGAACAAAAAAGGAGGAATTGTTTTACAATAATAAAAGAATTGAGATTTGAGAAGATCCTTTTGTGAAATTTTTTAATACTGTATTTTTTTAAAGCAACAATAATTTAATTTTTGCCACTATGAGAATAAAAAATAAAAGATCAGGCTCATGATAAAACTTTATTACAGTACTTGACAAATACAAGTTGAATTGATCAATGTCAATGAGAGAGAATTTTGTTTCGATTTTGATATATCTTATTGAATTTATTCCATAATGTTATAGAATTGAAAGAAAAGTTTAACATGGAATAATTAATATAATTTATTTTATCCATTATGCTACCTTATTATAGCATCTTTTATATTCATGATGTAGATATAAATCAGAAAAAAAAACTATATTTTTACCATTTATTTTAGTATGGATTGTATTGTTTCTTTAACAGATGAGTATATTTAATCTTCATTAAGGATTACTGACACAATATTTGCAATAGAAACGCTAATGTAGTCATAAAAGTCACCAAAAAAATTTTGTAGGCTATATAAATGTTGAAAGAATAAAAATGATGTCAAGGAAACGAGATAAGATCAGCAGTTAGAGATGAACCTGCTTCCAATTAAGAATAAAACTATTTATTAATGTCACAATAGCTCGAATAATTACTAAATATAAATACTGTACAGTATAAATGGATTATGATCAGAACAGAAACCAAAAAATGCAATAATTCTCAACATTAGTAAAAAGAAGGTTCAAATAATTTTTGATTGGAAGAGAAATAGTATGATTAAGATTGTGACATAAATAACATTATTTAGAAAATTATCTTGAAATAAATTTAAATAGTTATATGAAAAATCCTATTAAACTATTTAAAATTATTAAAATTAAAATGCCTGCAAATTACGATATTATTACATACGTGCCGTTTAAGATTATCGGAGATTTTATTACTTACCTAAAATTTAGTTTCGTTATGTTCAGAAGAAGAAATATAAACTCAAATAAGAATTATAGAAAGTTCGTGAATACAATCATAATTGAATTATCATTAAGAATATACAATAATCGTGAATTAGAGAACTGACAAGCAAATAATTGTCACCGTCAATTTTATCTTAATGGTAGGCAATGCATAATTTATGATTCAATTAAATTATTAAAATCGTTCATTACGATATAGGATTCATTAAGGAAAAGGATTTCTTAATTGTAAAATATAACTTCAAAAATATCTAATTTACTACACACTGACTTCGCATTTTGTACAAGAGGACAATCATATTATATTTAGCAGCTGATTACTATATTGAACTATCTATGGGAGAAACATGAATATTGTTAAAATCTTCGTTTGAGGTAAGCAACATTATTTCTTATTATAAGAGTTCATGGCATGACTATTTCATCTGGACATCGAATGTATTACAGTATTATCTAACAGAAATCAGTATATTTCACATTTGCAAATATAATTTAATGTAAATGAATATATATCATGACCATCTGCATTTTAATTTTTCTGTATGATGTATTTTTACGGATGAATAAATTTACCAGAATTTTTACCATAATGAGTTTGTTAATATGGTCAGAGCTGATAGTTCGCATGACTGTCAGTAAAAGTAAACTCATTCTGATCGAATGAGGCTGAATTAAAACGATAGAAATCAAATAAAACACAATCATTTCACAAACAGAGAATATATGATTTACTTTTAAAGCATATTTATAAAAAGAGCACATTAGAATCAATTTTTGCACATATATAGTATATATTCATAAAATATTACATAAAGAGATGATCTTACTTTGCCTTTATGATAATCAGGAATTGACGGGACAAGTCCGGAGCCCATAAATAAATTTTTTATTGGCGAGCCAAAGCATTTCCAAGTGGCCAATCCAACTGATTCATTTTCAGAAGTTCAGATTTTCCGTTTGTCTATCTGCATCCTTCAACTATTGGCCGACTCATCTCCGATGTGAGCAGATCGCAGGGGCTAAAGTGAACCCGCAGCTTTTTCAGATGAAATGCGACATGAAGCAGAGATCTTATATTATCATTAGACTTGAAACTAGATTCAAGTTCAATGATAATATAGAATATTTCGCTTTTAGTTTGTTCTCTTCTGTTTTACGCTGCCTCACGCTAGAAAGCTACTATGTAATTGATCGCTTCAAATCCAGCCATGATCTGCTCGTACCCGAGATGTTCGGCTGATAGATGAAAGATTGCAGTCAATCAATTGGACCTGGAACTTCAAAAGAACAACTTTTTCTATGGTCGTGAAAATGCACTCGTTTTCCAACTGAAGAATATGAAATTATTCTCCGATGTTATTTTTTCCAAAATTTTTTCAAGGATTTCCTATTCCAGATGTTGGATCCTTCACCTACTTTTTTTTTGTCAACAGATGACGCCCCTTTCCATTCAGGAATAACACTAAGTGGTGGGATGAAACAAGCCCTTCCACAGGCTGCTCACCTCTGCGGAGAGGTCAGCCGAATTGTGGAGGACGGTGATCGACGGACCGGGCTCGGACCCCATGATAAATATTTTTCAAGGGGTAGGACCCGAGACTCGAACCCGGGTCCTCCAGAGTGAAAAGCCAAACCGTTTTCACGCGGCCAATCCGGTTGATTTCCTTCACCTACATGTAACCTTATTGAAAATATTGAGTTCAAGAATCGTATTACAGTATATTAAGAAAAGCACTAAATTTGAAAGCGGAAAAATATATAAAAAAAAGTTCCTTTTTTTATTGTTTTATTCCATTTTCTATTTAGTGGATACTAAAAGTTTGATATTATTCCAGAACCCATAATGGGTTCATAATAAGATCAACAAGCATGTGAAAGATGAGAATCGACAGCCAGGCCGGGACTCTCCTGAAAAAATGCAGTTCTTAAATCCGAATCAGACTCAGATCTTTCAGATGTAATCATTTTGTTCGTGGCTATCTGACTGACAGGAAAAAGAGAACACATTTAACAGATTAATAATATTTATAAGTATTGATATTCGAAATCATTTTTACATTTTATTAATAAAAATAATAATATTTAAAATAATGTATTTGATAATATGAGGATTAGTTTACACGTATATACGTGAAAAAAACACTCGTTTTTCAACTGGAGAATACAGCTTTATATACATATTATTTTATTTGTTTATAATCTTGTAAATAAAATGGCGACAATATTGGGAAGCCGAAATTCTGGTAATGAAAATGGGTTGTTGTTATATTATATTGGAACTTCGTATTTTTCACAGAAGGTAAATATATATTCTTATAAGGAAGATAGCCAGTAACTTATTAAATGCATATTTAAAATAATTGATATAGCACTAAATAAATATACAGTACTTGTTGATAAAAGTGATTATTAATCTTGATATCGAAATTAATTTTTTTAAATTAAGTCTTTTAATTATTTTAAAATACCGCAGACATTAAGATATTAAAATAAAATAATTGGTACCAAATAATTTAATTCCAGCAATTTATTTTTAATAAATACTCAGGTTACAACATACATGTATCTTATAAAGATAGATGAGAAAGATCAGTTTGTATGTATTTATAATCCACATAAAATGATAAAACGTACAGGATGCATACATAAATAATCTAAACTGGCAAAATATCTATTTAGTTTAGCTCAATATTGAGTTGCTAAACTGTACGAATTCTTGAACAGAAATCATCAGATTATGTTGTTTATGAATTTAAATTTTTAAAAATAAGTAAAGATAAAATTGAAACAGTAGCTGGTATGATTTCCATATCTAGACCTCTTCTGTAAATGTGATACAGATTTATAAATAATTAAAACTAAATAAACTGTCCAAAAGATGTTTATGGGATGTTTTCTGGTACATACTTTATGTATATATTTAACAATAATCACTAATTTGTATCTTTTTTTGACATTTATCAGGATTGTGAATCTTTAACTACTAACAAATCATTCCTTCAACAGTGTAAAAGATTAATATACTCAGAAGCCCTCTAGCAGTCAAAAGATTTTATTCAGAAACGTTTTCAATGCTGTCAGCATCTTCCTCAGCTACATAAGAGTTTGGTTTCCAACTCTTATGTAGCTGAGGAAGACACTGAGAGCATTGAAAATGTTTCTGAATAAAATCGTTTGACTGCTAGAGAGCTTCTGAGTATGTTAATTATAATTTTGTGTTGTTGTGCAGTCTGTTTGAACATTTATTAGTCTAAAAGATGTTTAATAAATGGATTTTTAGGTTGAATCTTTAAATGAAATGCTAATACACATTTCTTAACACATATTGGGAAAGATGAATCTTTAACTTTCTAACTAATTTGTTTTTCTCCAGTAATATAATAAATTATTTATATTGGAAGTTGCACTTGTAAGATACTTAGTTCTTTCAGAAAGTTTAATTAGATTATCATCATTATTTATTGAACTTAACATTGTTATGAGAATACTCTTATATAAAAATCTAACTTTTTCTTTTTATTTATTTGATAGTGATTTATTATTAATTTGCTAATGGGGATTCTCATAGTCCAGGAATGGTGAAGCTTGACATATATGTCCAAAGTGTTGTGCTAACAAATTTTTTTGGCATGTAAAAACTTGGAACTGGATTGTTTAACATTCAGATTACTATGCGAGGGTTAATTTTTACAAAAATTTAGCCAATTTTGGAATGCATCCTTTTTGTCATCCATGTCATAGTCCTTTAAACAATTTATAATAGCAAAAGTAGTAGTTCTTATATGAAAGCTAGTGAGATTGTCATTTCATCTGCTCTCATATGCTAATAAAAATATCATGCAGCAAATTCTTCTGTAGATCAAATCTTTTGATTATATAGGCAATCCTCAACTTATGTAAGTAGATTGTTCTGCAAAACCTTACATAAATCAAAACATATTTATGTTGGAGCATACATTACACAATACTAGTGGGCCATAAAGATTTAATATTAAAAATAGTTATATTAAAGAATAAGTACATAAGTTGCATGATAAAATAGTCATTTACAATCTTAGAGGATTCAGATTCCATTCTTAGTCCCACACTTTTTTTTTCAAGAAATCTGGGTTCAGGCCCAGATCATTAACTAAAATTAACTTTGCATAAATACAGATTATGTAAGTCAGGGATGCCTATATATCTTAATCACCCAAGAGAATCTGTAAAAGCTATAAATGATAGCATACAAACCTTCAGCTTATTGTAAAATTATCATCTGATAAGCATATATGAGAGCAGATAATGTACAATCTTTCTCTATTCTAACTGAAATACCTCAACATCTGAATAGATATCATCTCAGAAATTTTTGACTTCTGATTGTCCATTATTCCAATAAAGTTGTGAAGATACTTACCTGTATATATTCTATAATAATATGAAAATATTATTGAATGGTGATGATGAGGATACAAGTGTATTATCATCAGTATTCCAGAAATGCAACTAATGATATTTCTACTACTATTGCTAATACAGATATCAAGTAAGTAAGTTTGGAATTTAATATTTTTAATTTTCATAAAATTGCTAATCAAAAAGATAGAATTTTGCTTTAATTAGTATGCTTACATGAACATGAACAAAATTAGATATAGCATCTTAAATTCCAGTTTTTTTTTTAAATTCTTACTGCTTATAACTGTGTATTGATTTATGTATGTTTTGTAGTGATGGATCTATATTAAAATTACAATAAAATTATGTAGGAGCTCTTCAACTTGCATTAATTGGATTTAAATAAATTCAGTTTTATATAAAAAATTTAGGCATGCAAAATATATTAAATATTGTCACTATAATTTAATATACAATGCAATTCTGCAGTTCTATAGGGTAAATTGCAGCATTAGTAATGATGCTAAAGTAACAAGAGTTAATATCAATACAGCAAGTCCTGATTATCCAAGGTATTATGAACTGAGGGAACCTTAAGTAATACAAACTCTTTGGTAAATTATTAAATAAACTGGGTTTGAATATATATATATATATAAAACTATTTTCAGATTAGACCTACTTATTAAATATAATTAGTATAATTTTTATTATATAATTTAAAAGTGAATTGTCATTCTTCTCATGTTGATTTTTTATTTTCATAATAAAAAATTAATGAGATGAACTGTCATTTATCTTGTGTTAATTTTTTTTATCTGAGATTCCATCTAGATAATATGGAATCTCAGTGAAATGAAATTTAGTCAATTGAGAATGTACTGTAGTTAATTGTCAAGAGTAAAATTATTGGATGCTATAGTTGACTCTCTGTAGTCTAAAACTTTGTCAGTTTGACACTCTGCGAATCTTTGCACTGCCCACGTGAAATTTTCATACCACAGGGTTGTCAATATGCAAGAGAGAGAAACTGGCATAAACAAATTGTCAGTTGCTATTCGTTCATTGCTCAGGCATTGTAGTCGGACTGATTTTTAAGTTCAGTTAGACCTTATAACCAGGGCTACTTTTTAAGTTCTACTTAATTATTTCTGCCTTTTACACAAGGCATTGACCACAGTCAATGTCTTGTGTTTTCTTTTGTGTAAAAGGCAGAAATAAGTAAGAACCTTGACTTAGGAGAAAAGTTTAGTGATTTGGCTTCATTTTATGGTATTGGCTAAGTCATCATTTATGACATTAAAAAAATTGGGATAAAATTGAGGGGTTTTTGAAAGATTTGAACAGCAGGAGCAGTGATAGAAAAGTCTTAATAAACTGAGTGTATTCATTTGTGTAATTCCATTTTTTCATTGAACATCCATTAATCCGAAAAATCTCTGAAATCCGACAAGCCCTAGAATCGTGTGTCATATTAGGGAGACTTTACTTTATTGTTATTAAGATACTATGATGATTATTATACATGTATGTTATATTATGATAGTCTGCCATTTGGTATAATATACATAACAATGTATTGTAATTTTTCCATAATTACAAACCAATAAAATACATAAAATTTTACTTGTATAATATTTCCAAGAATGCATGCATATTATATGTAAGTTGGAGAGCTTGTTTATCATTTAATGGATAAAATAAATCCTATCAACTTGCACAACAAAAATTAATTATAATTTAATATTTCAGATAAAAGAAAATAAGAATTGAATCATTTGTTTGAAACATTATATAAAAACATATATTGTATAATCTTAAGATATTTTTTATCTCTAAATTCAACAATAAATGTGAGTAAAATTTATTTGAATCTTAAAATTTTATTAGCATATAAAAAATTTGTAATAAAAAATTAATAATTATCTAATAGATTTTGAATTATTTTATGTATTATATATTATAAATTATAATAAATGTAACGTTTGAAATAATATTTGTTAGAATAATAAATAAAGCTTAATAATTTAATTTTATTTAATTAATATTTTCTTAATACTTATATGTTTTGCTACTTATAATAATAATAATTTTATTCTTTTAGGTCATTACATAATATTTAACAAAGAAAATTTCAGCAATAGAAATCAACTAAATATTGTATAAAATCCTGTTACTATTTTGTTTGGTCTGTGGACAAGAAACTTTCCTATAAATTTTGTATATTTAAACTTTAATATATTTCACAATCTTCATATATTCATTACTTATGAATGTTAATGAGATTATAATAATGTGCTCATTTACATTTTCATGAACTTCAAAATTTATCCAAAAAAATTTTGAAGAAATAGTATTTTTTCTAGATGTGATTAGTTCTGTTACTGATTTTTATAGATGTATTAAAAGACCATTTGTTGATGGAGAAAGCTCTTTTATTAGAAAGAAAAGCTATTCAATTGTGCTAATAATCTATAACTGTAAAAAGTAGATGCCCAACATTATTGTTAATGCTGATATATAAAAACAGTGAATATATAATGATTATTACAAAAACATTTATTTAAAAAGTAAGATTAGTACTGAAGATATAGAATACTTGTTACAGTTTAAAAGCAGTTACTTTATTTTACTTTCAATATTTAAATTTCTAACCAAGTCATATCTTTAACAAATATTTTATTTTCTCAACACTATCTTTATTAGCTTACTTTCTGAAGGAAAGTGGAATCTGTAATATAACCACTCTACTTTTTTATTCTTGCCGTCTTGAGGGAGAGTCAGTAAATAAGTTAAAAAAGTTAATACCATGGAAACTACAAGAGCTATCTACTTGGTGCCATTGTTCATTTTTCTACATAATCCTCATCCCCCTATATTTGCACACTTGTTGCAGCAGTGTATGAATCCCTGGAATCCTGCAGTGTAGAACTCTTTTGGCTGGTTTTGCAGCATCAGGCACACCTTCTGTTTAATCTCTGCATCATTACTAAAATGTTGGTCCACCAAATATGTTTTCAAGGGACTAAACAGGTAGAAGTCACTGGGTGCAAGGTCTGGACTGTAGGATGGATGTTTTAGCACACTGGTCTCAAACTGGCGGCCAGCAGGCTGCATACCAGCCCGCAAAGCAATTTTATGCAGCCTGTGAAGTGTTTAGTTATTTGCTTAAATATTTTAGTCAGAAAATTATTATAATTTAATGTTAATAAAATAACAATGTAAACTTTTAAAATGTATTGTATTCAACCTGTGCTGTGTTATCAGTAACTATTATATCAGTAAAATATTTTCCTTTCTTTGAAATTTTGTTTAAAAATATCCCATCCTTCATTTCCTTTTGAATTATGCATTCAGCCCATACACAATTTAAGTTTGAGACCATTGTTTTAGCGTCTCCTAGCACAGTTTCTCTACCTCTGTTGTTGTTAGTCAGTGTTATATGGTCTGGTATTGTGATGAAGCAATATACCACAGAAACAGCAGTCCTGGATATTTCCAACAAATTGCGTCATGGAGTTTGCCTAACAGCTTATAGTACAAGATGGCATTGACCTTTGCATTCCTTGATTGGAAATAGACCAACAGAACCCTCTACATCCCCAAAAAAAACAGTCAACACGATCTTACCACTGTAATCTCAAACTTCTTGGCCACTGGCAACTGGGGATGTTTCCAATGTAGAAACCTGTTTGGATTTGAATTGTGGTGCATTCACAACTCATCACTTGTGACAATCTGGGTCAGCATATCCTGTCCCTTCACAGCATACTGAAGTAGATACTGCAAAGACAGGCCCATGTGCACCAGTTTTTGTTCCTCCAATAGTTGTTTTGGTACTCAATGTGCACATACATACTTTATGGAACTTCAGACGATTGTACATGATGCTATAAGCCAAACTGTGTGAGCTCCTTATTTCACTTGCCACTGTGTCAATGGTGATTTTTCTGTTGGCATGAATCATCACCTTAACACACTCCATAGTTGCAGTTCTCTCAATCTTCACAAGCTAGCCCAGTCAGTCTTCATTGATGACTTTTGTGTGTCCATTGATGAACTTCTCCAACCAGTTGTGCATTGCTTGTCATAATAACATAACAAGTGATGCACAATTGTTCCTGTGTGTACTGCCATACACAGGAACAAATTCTTTGTGAATGTCTTTCACACCAAGTCCCACAAAAACTGCATAATAGACTATTGCTTTTCAATTGTAAACTCTTCCAGCACAATTGTCATGTTGTCATGTCCATGACACCACCTGCATTTATTGTGAAAGATTTTGAATGATTCTCCCTTTATAGCTTGAGAGTGCCCTTTTACATGGTATAGTCATCATGTCCATGCCAAATGCTTTCAGGCTCCCATATGTTTGTAACTTATTTACTGACCCCATCATATCTTCTACTATAATAACTTTTAAACTAATTAATAGATTTCCATGAAATTCTATAGGCATATTCTGTCATTAAAAATTATCTTGATGATGCAACTTTTGATCACATAACTTCATCTGTTTAAAAATGCAAGAATTAATCTTTTAACTTTTCTTCTATGAGATGGTATGTATTCAGAGTTAAACTATTTAACAAGAACCTGAGGTTGATTTGTCTGATAGTCTAATTTGGGATTTTTCAGATTGATAATATATTTTAACTGTGCATCTTTAATCATTCTGAAATGCAGAAATATTTGGAAAGTGATTAGTTTTTCCAAAATTGTTTTTTAGTAAATCTTATTAAATATATTATACTAAATGCTCAAACCGACTGCACAACAACACAAACTATAAATAATTCACTCAGAAGCCCTCTAGCAGTCAAAAGATTT
>WUQG02411940.1:0-16146 GCA_011317285.2 Androctonus mauritanicus
AAAATCATTCGTGATTAAATTATTTGGATTATATCCGAATAATTTAATTATTCCTCTGCCGGATTGGCCGGTTGGAAACGACTCGACTTTCTCTTCTATGGGACCCGAGTTCGAGTCTCGGGTCCCATCCCTTGGAAAAATTTATTATGGGGCCAGGTCCGTCGATTCCCGTCCTCCACAAACTATTACATATGTTTATGTGTTAATGCACCCTTCCTCGTATTCACTCTTTGAGGAAGAGGAGAAAGGGCGTCATGTTCTAATGTTACCTAGGGTAACAAAATATGCAAATCCGACTTTGGTATCTATTGATATTTTTGAAATAAGAATAATAACATTTTCCACTATATGTAAAAATTAGGAACAAAAGATTTTTGTAACCCAAGTTTTATAATTTCTCAATTGTTTAACCTATTCTTTTGTGATAAACTATTTTGTCATGATCGAAAGAAAAAAAACATTTGCGGTGATATTTTATTCTATATTTGAATATTAACAAAAAATATACCACATCCAAGTAAATTTAATTTTTTATACACTTCTTTATTTGTGTTTTTCGCCGCTTTTCGTCGTGTGGCTAACGGCCGCTTCGGCTTTCCACTCTGGGGGATCCGGGTTTGCGTCTCGGGTCATCCCTTGAAAATATTTTCATGGGATCCGGGCCCATCCCGTCCTCCGCAATCCGGTTGACTCCTTCGCAGGGGTGGGCAGGCTGTGGAAGGGCTTGTCAAGCCCTGCCACTTAGTGTTCTTCCTGAATGGAAAATGGCGTCATCTGTTGACCAAAAAAACCAAACGATGTTTACATGACAATTTTAGCAACTTTTCCGTCGGGTTATACGAATCCGCGTTTTCGGAATCCAGGATCTACTTGTATATAATATATTTTATTTTTAAATTTAGTTACCTGTATTCTGTTTTACTTTTTTCTTTATTAAAAGAAACCTTCTTTAAAACAAGTTCATTAACTGTGCTCTCAATAAAATCATATTTGAAACTAACGCACATCTCATTAGAGCAATATGCGATCAGTGCTGGAATTCAGAAATAAGTATAAATTTGCATAAACTCGTCTGATAATGTATGTCTCGTATAACGCGATTTCCTATAACGCGGAACGTATCCCCCGCGTTGTACGGGAGTCCGTTGTATTTGGATCTATGTAAAATAATTTTTTTATGAACATACCGGAGATTGAGTAATTCAAATCAAAAATTTTAATTTAAAAAAATTCGATATTTTAATCAAAGATTTTACAAACATATAAATATTGGTAATAAATAAATTAAACTTCAAATTTTCTTAATATATATTAGGAATATCTGAAAAAAATAAGAAATTAAATTAAAAATTTATAAAAATATATTTTATCATCATTTAGAATTATCAAATTTAATCGAATTAAATAATTACCAGCACTTTCATCGAATTGCACGGGTGATTGGAACACAGATCCCTGTTGTACCGGCGATTGAAGGATGAATCCTTGCTGTTGAGTTGATGATTGAGAGAGGAAGCCCAATTGTTGAGCCAGTGGTTGAGATATGTATCCCTGCTGTTGCATCACAGGTCGAGAATTCATTTTCGACTGTTGCAAATTCGAGGGATTTGATTCTCTCTTCAAACATGTCTGAACGATGACAGTTTTCAATTAATTGTTTTCTTTTAATGCTATGCTATAAATTTAATTAAGAGAATAATTACCTCAAATACTCGAGGTAGAGAAAAATCTTTATTTCTTCTTAATTGATAAGCTAGACAGCAACGAACCATGAAATCTTCCTAGTATATTTAAAAATATTTACGATTATATTTCAAAAATTAATACATATCTGCAAATCGAGATTATTATCCGAATACCTTTTCGTTTGCTTCTTTGCAAATGAATTTAGTCGTTTCTTTAATGCTTCCAACGTGTCTTCGAAGAGGTCGAGCGCAGGTATCGAAGAAAGTAAACAACTGAAAACGTTTATAAATGTTCAATAACAGAATTTAGATTATTTTATTTTTAAGCAATTTGCATAATTTCTACCTTGGATTTTCCGTTTTCTGTCATACATTTTCTCAATTCGTCTTGATTTTGTGCCGCTGTATACAATACAAAGTTAATATTTTATTAGTAATGAAAGTATTATTTTATTATATATTTCTATCGAATTATTTTTCGACTTTATGAAGATTTAAACCTTTTATAAAGTCGAAAAATTAATTCTTAATACATCCTCCTACAGATTTATCCTTAAATTTTGATCGGAATCTTTAAAAATCATCCTTTAACGATTTTTAAAGATTCCGATCAAAATTTGATAAGTAACATTTTTGAAAAATATGGACACTTTTTTGTTTTTAAACATATATATGATAAAAATTCCTCCTATTTCAAAATTTGGAATATCTAATTTTTGGAAAGATTTGACACAATTTATTTTAATACACCTAAAATTTTAATAATATTATCATGCAACTAAATTTTATGCTTCAATATTTAACATATTTCTTACAAGAATAAATCCGAAATAAACAATTATAAATTCTGTGTGATTAATATATATCATATTATCATTCTCAGCAATATACGGTAAATTCTATGATTAAAACTATGTGAAAACTTACCGCAGTATTTATCAATAATGTCGAATGCATCCAGACTTATTCCTCTTTCTACCAATACCAATACAATCAATGAACATAATAAGAAATTCATTTTCTTTGACTGATTCTGCTATCATCGAAATGTATTGGAATATATATATAGAGCTGAAATCTATGTAGGAGTTCAATCGCCTACTCTTTCATATGCAATAATTATCGCAAACATAAATTGACGTAATACCAATAACCCATTTTTAATGTAAAAAGATTTTGTTGGTCATTGTCAAGAATTAACTCAATTCAACTATTTCTTTCTTCTTTCTATAGAAACCAAATAATCATCATATTTTATCCATATAACTCCAGCAGTAATGATTTAGAATAAATCGTAATTAACAACAAATAAAACACTGTCGGTACTATTCTAATTGCCTTTTATTCATTAAACTTCTTATGAAAATTTAAGAATTAAACTGGAAAGTTTAGCAGATATCAGTGATTTTTCTTTCTTTTTCGAAGAAATATAGGATAGTCTCGGTTATAATACTCAGTGATGGACCTACAACTATCGAGGCCCGAGGAGGTGGAAGTCTCCCTGGGGCCCCTCTAATTGGATTGATCATCATACAAAATGTTATGCCCTTTTTTATATTCCTACATATGGGTACATATAAGTATATATACCTATATGTAGGAAAATAAAAAACTTACGGTTCTTCGGAGATCTGATCAGAGGCCAGGGGCAGCTTGGAGAGAGTACTATCAGTGGCGCCCCCTCGCCCCCTTGGTACTCCACTGATAATGCTCTCTCCAAGTGGATAAACTCTCACACAAAATGATATAAAAAATATTTTCATTTAAATTATCATAAATATAGAAAATTTTCAGTTGCTATTGGAAAGAAAAGAATTTATCTTTGAAGAGAACAAAATTTTATAGCAGTAAAACTCTCGAAATTGAAATCAATCCGTGATTTTTTTAATTGAAATAATTGTTTTAATTTAATGATTAATTAAATTTGGTGTAATTATTTTATTAAATTTTCATTAATTACAATATATTAATTTATATATTATTTATAGTACATTAATATAAATTTTCTGTTGATTATTCTTTATAAATGAAGTCTAGTAAGTTTCTATAAATGAATTTTATTTTAAATAACAATAAAAAGGACATAGTACGACCACGTTGTAACACAATTTGAGTAGATCACAAAAAGGTCCTGAAAATATCGATGATCTTGAGTAGTGGTATGTTGCCAGCTCACCTACTAACATTTTCATTAATTAAAAAAAAATTATTGGTAGAAAAAAGCATCATTATAAATATTATTTAGTTTAATTATTATAAAAAATTGTTTTAAATTTATCTATACTGTATTTTCAACTGAAAAGATTTATTTAATAATCTTGAAAATCTTTTAAATTTAAAGTTAAATCAACAAATGCAGAAATTTTATGAGTACAATAAAATTATTAACATTTACAAGAATTGTAATTAATTCGAATATATTCTTAATGATTTTCTATTATTATAAATAATTTTCTGCCTTATATTATAAAAATATGAAAAATATTTTATTAATTACACTTTATAAAATAAAAAATTTACCGATGTTTAATTTCGTTTATTCGTGTTTTGTTGCTATTTTTCTGATATTTTTATTATGTACCTCACGTAAATCAATTAAAATACTCATAAATTAAATTTATGATTAATTAATCATGGTTTTTTTTTCAATGTGTAATTTTATTACCAAGGTTATCTACTTCAATTATTTGTAAATAATAAATCGTACTGAGATAGAAAAAAATTGGTGCTTTTGGGTTGCCGGAATGATTCATTGTAATTGCTGCACAGAAAAGTAATATTTCCCTACATATATGTATTTTTTCAATCGATATTTCATTAAATTCTATAATTAAAAAAAAAAAAAAAGATAAAATGGAAGTATAAAGTAGAGACTATCAGTTTAAAAAAGTTAACTTATTTAAATATGTAAATTACTTTCTGGTTTCTCAAGTCACGTGTATATTTTATATATTCAATAAATAAGTATTATTTTTCGCCACAATGAAATATATATATATTGTATAAATTATGATAATAAGTTGTCAAAACAATAACCAGAATTTGCATTCAAACCATGATTGTATATTATACTGCAATATGTGAAGTAGGACATGCGTATGAAGTCAAGGTAAAAGGGTATTTCCCTCTTGTTACTTTCAAAAGACGGAGAAAGGACATTTTATATTTAAAAGGAGATCAAGTTCTAATTTGCATATAAAGTAATTAAAAAATTAACAAATTTGCATATCTGATGATGATAGTAGTGGCAAAAACGATCGCAAATGTTAAAAATTTATAATAAATTTGCTTTTTATAAGCAGAAATTAGTATAAAAGTTTATGAATTCGATTACAAGATAAGCTTTTTTATTGATTTCTAGTAACTCAATAATTTTTTCTTTTTATATACTGCATATTTTTAATGATAATTTTTTTAAAATCATACCGTAGTATGTTTTATATAGAACTTCATACTAGTGGCGGACCAACAGCTATCCGTAGGATGGATGGATGGCGGCGGTAGATCTATCACCTGGGCTGGCGCATGGCTAGAGGAATGGAAAATTGCTCATATCTTATAAAATTATAGCATCAGCTCTTCTAACATTAAACTTTTAAACATAAACACGGCACATTTATACGTACATATATTTAAAACTTAAGGTTCTTCGGAGGCCCTCCTGATCAGAAGCCCAGGGCGGTCTACCCCCTCCTCTCCTCTAGATACGTCATTGCTTGATACTTCGCTATTTTTAAATATTGTAGTTGCATAGAAATAATTATAAAAGAGAAATATGCTTTCTCAATGAACTTCAATTTATATAACCTGATTTACATATTGATCTGAAATTTATATAAAACCGATATTTTATAAACAAATTGGAAAAAAATATTATATTTATTACTTATTACTTATTTTAATAAATTCACAGAATTTTTTTAAAAATTAAGACTGCATTACTATTGAAGTGATAATTTTATTATTTATCAAGAATTGTAAACGTTTATTTTCTCGAAATTAAAGGCTCTAGAAAAACATTAATTCTACATAAAAAAAATTCTTATATAAAAAGCAAATTTTAAATGATTTTTCTCTATAACTGAAGAAAAATTCAATTTAATAATAACACCAGAAAGAAATTAGGCGTTAAAAAGGAGAAAATTCCACAAGAACAAGCCATTTTGGTAAATTTGTCTCCAATAATTTTCTCCTCTCAGGAATAAAAATTTTAAGGATAAATGATCATGAAACTTAGTTTACATCACTAAAAACACAAAAATAATACGTATAAAACAAGAAATTATATATATATTTGAATGCTTTAATTTTAGTAGATTTCTCGAACAAACTTGCTTATAATATCTTGACTGACATATAGTCAAGATTTAATAATTATTCAATATTAATACAGTATGTAGCGCTATTTTTTCGTATTTTAATTATGATATTAGAGAGTTTCCGCACAGCTACGATTCAGTTCCGACCGATAAAGTCTACGGTATGCGTATGTGCGAGATTATGAGTCATCATGGAATCAAGAATGTTTTATACATCCTTACATGGAATTTACGATAATACAGCAGCTGGTGTCGGCCGTTCGAACTAACTATGAGTTGCTCGATGGACGATTACTGATAACTTTCCGAAACGTTACGATTTTCTGTTTAGTTATTGTTCGGAGCTGAGTCGTAGTTGTGCGTGCTCTATTAACAACATAAAACATTTAATGAATTTTGTACGGATACATTATATGAAATTATGTTATATATACATACAGAGATTCATTATGCAGTATATTGAAATATTTGAAAGTACAAACTTTCCGATGTATATATATATATATATAGGGATTCATTATATTATACATAGACTAAGTACTAGAACGATTCATTACACATCAAAATTTTGATATATAACATTATTATTGGAAATATATACTAAATTTATAATAATATATTTGATATGAATTTATAGATATTTCCCATTATCAAATAAAATTTTCCCTTAAATTTATAGACTAAAAGCTATAAGAACATTTGCTAAACTAGATAGTTACTCCAAAAATATTTGAATATTTTTCTCTCTGTGAAAAGAAATTTTATTTATTTTCATAAATAATAGTTTGAAATTAAGAAATTACGAACTATCCTTTAATTTTATTTTTGTAAATTTAATTTGTTTTCGGAAACGAATCATAATAGATGCGTATCGTTCTTTTTCTATTATCAATCAATTAATTACTATGTATATTTAGATTTAAAAAAATTTTTTAAAAGTGAAAATATCAAAATTAATTCGAAGAGATTTTCTAAAATGATTTTTTTTAAAATAATCGTTATTTTTTATTCAAAATAAATGCTATTTAAAATTCGTATACCGTACAATATGTAATTTTATGCATGATACAAGCATTTTTATATTGTAAACAGTAGGATATACTGTAATATCAGTACGTCCACTGTTTACGATGTATAGTATTTTCAATTCAAAACCACAAAACTAGCGGCGGACTTACAGCTATCGAGGCCCAGGACGGAAGTCTCCCTGGGGCCTCTCTAATTGGAATGGTCACCATATAAAATGTCAACGCAAATATATAATTAACATTTATTTTGATTAAATAAATAAATGTTAATTATATATTTATATTGACACATTTATACGTAATCATCCTCCCAGAATATAAAGTCCCTTTTTTTTATAATCCTATATATAGGTACATATAAGCATACTTAAAACTTAAGGTTCTTCGGAGGCCCCTCTGATCAGAGACCCGGTATGCCACTGCACAAAACAAGTTTGTTGCCGATCTACTTTTAACTATAGTAATTTTTATTGTTAATTAACTATAGTTCCGTTTTTAAATGGAAACGGTTAAAAAAAGAGAAAATTATAAGAGGAATATGTTATAATTTATAGTATTTGATTTATAGTTTACTATTTTCTGAAAAGTACGGAGTAGACGACCTCATAAATCGAAATTAAGATATAAATTACGGCTATTAACATAAACGAACTCTCATAAATTGAAGAGTATAATAGTTTTTCAATTCAATATTTTTAATGAGAATGCAGCATCTAATAATTCCAGGCATATTCTTATATCAAAATGATATAAGAATATGCCTGGAATTATTTTCTTCAGTATATACATAATATTATTTCAATGAATACTGTACATTGAAAGAAAGATAAGTGATTACCATGAAAAAATATTATACGATTAAATAAACGACAAAAACTATTGCAATTAAGCCAATATACACGATATACTAAATTAAAAGGAATGCATATTTTTTTTTTTTTTTTAAGTTCAACCCTGATAGTGACCAGAAAATATTTAAAAATGGGTTATGGTATCAATATACACGCAAGAAATAGTTATTGCAAGTAAGAGAGTAGGCGATTCAACTCCCACATGGACAAACATACTACAGTATATATAATTCGGATGCTTTCAAGTAATGGCAGAATCAATCAAAGAAAATGAAGTTCTTACTGCTTTCATTAGTTGTATTGGTGTTCGTAGAAAAAGGAATAAGTCTGGATGCCTTCGACATTGTTGACAAGTACTGCGGTAAGTTTTATGTGATATGCAATTTTAATTTCGGTGTAAAACTTAGAAATCACAGATTTATAACATTAAGCTGCATAAAAATATAATTATCTGAGAAAACAGAGTAAATTCTGCTCAACTTATATTCAATGGATTGATCTCTGTTTCTCTATTTAAAAATGATAAATTACGAGTAACATAAATGACAAATTTATGTTTTCAATACTATATTTACGATTAATATATATTTTAAAAACAGAAATGTTAATATTTTTGGTTGTAAAATTGCGCTCTCAGCATAAATTTAAATAAAATATTTTTCAAATAGTTAATTTTTTTTCTATATACAGCGGCAAAAAATCAAGACAATTTGAGAAAATGTATGACAGAAAACGGAAAATCTAAGGTAGGAATTATATCATAAGTAGACTAAAAATAAATTTCAATAAGTTTTGTTACTGAAACGCTTATAAATTTGCAGTTGTTTACTTTCTTCGATACCTGCGCTCGACCTCTTCGAAGACACGTCGGAAGTATTAAAGAAACGTCTAAATTCATCTGCAAAGAAGCCAATGAAAAGGTATTTGCATTATAATTCCAATTTGAAGAGATGTATTGATTCTGAAGATATATTTAAATAAATATCTTTAAATTTATTAGGAGGATTTCATGGTCCGTTGTTGCCTCGCTTATCAATTAAGAAGAAATAAAGATTTTTCTCTACCTCGAGTATTTGAAGTAACTATAACTTTAATTTAGTTAAATTAACAGGATAAACGTTAAAAGAAAACAATTAATTAAAAACTGTTTCTCTTAGACATGTTTGAAAAGAGAATCAAATCCTACCACCTTTTCACATCAACTACAACAACAAGGATTCATCTCTCAATCACCGGTGCAACAGCAGGAATCTCTGTTCCAATCACCCGTACAATTCGATGAAAGTGCAGGTAATTTATTTAATATAATTCTTATAATTCTAAATAATAAAATATATTTAATAATTTTTGATTTATTGATTCAAAATGTGATTTATTATTATTTTTTTTTTTACAGAAATACCATACATATATACAGAGAATATTTGAAATTTTAATTTATAGTAAATATTTATTTATGTAAAAATTATTAAGAATAAAAAAAAATTTTCAGTTTATTTTCAAATTATGCAGTTTAATAAATTCATTAGACAGATACTTAATATATTTTAAATATTTTTTAATGATAGCGAATAATGACTGTTTTTGGGTTATATAAGGTAATTCGGGGAAGACAAGAATGGGGAAGATGAGAGTTTTGTGATATTTCGTCGATCAAAGTGGATATAATACGGAATATTCACAGCAGCAGCCTTCACACTGGATGCCTTCATACTAGACTGCAGGAAAGTCCTGTCATTTGTGGGGGTGTGAACGAAATATCACAAAACTCTTATCTTCCTCCCCACTCTTGTTTTCCCCCGAGTTACCTTACACATTTTTTTTTTGTGAAAATACAACAGGTAATTGCATTCTACGAACATCATTAAATATTATAAATTGACAATAAGCAGTTTTTAATAAAAACAATAATGATTTTTTATTTACAATCACTTCTAGAAGGTACCAATAACTTGTACTCTGCTCTTGTTCACTATTTTGGAATAATTAAATAAATGGTATTAAAATTATGCGAAAATTATTATAATATACTTTTTCTATTGAATTTGACAAAAATTCATTCATTAATTCAAAAGAAATTTGAACTTGTTTACTTTTAAATAGCTGATGCTCAATAGGATTAAAATATTCAATCTTTAATGGAATTTATTTAAAAAATCTACTAATTCTATAGTTCAAAAATCATTAGTAAAGAACACAGAATCAGCATGCTGATCTTGTAAATCATATTTGTAAGAATACGAAAAAAAAGCATAATTTAAAACCAAATATCATAATTAAGATATCTAAACAATAAAGAATTCACATCTGAAAGAGCTATGAAGAAGAAAAAGGATGATATGAACAAGAGCTTTTATCATTTTTTTTCCAGCATATTAACTGCAATGTGCGATTTAAGAATATTATAAAACTTTTAATTATTTTTATATTATTGTTTTCATAACTTATAACAGGAAACATAATAGAGCATCGATAGATTTAAATTGTATTTCTAGCACAACTTATATCTATCGATATATTCAGTATAAGTATTTTTATTTAACAGAACAGAGTATAAAACAGAACTAAATGCTTCATAAAAAAATTTGAAAACATCCCCATATAATTATGTATTATATTGAAAAAATAGGATATTTTTTTATAATTTATACAATTTTGAAAGGATTATTTTGTTGACATAACTTCGATAAAATAACTGCTTTTAATTTGTAATAAATATCCTATTTACTTGATACAGTAATTGACTTATTTTTTATATACAGTATCAGTTATTTTTGTTAGTTAAAAAGAATTTATCTGAGAAACATTTAACGATATTATTCGTCATTAAATATACTCTGTACTGTATTTTCAATTCGAGTGCGCTAAAATTCATCGGGGACGCTATGTATAAATATTTATACTGTGTACCAAATTTAGATGAACGATGTGACTAATAGAAATAAATGCACGAAGAAAAAAAATGATGCTTTTCGTCAGATTTTTCCTCTTTTAAAACTGTTGAGTCTTTTAATTAAATAACAGATTATATTATCTTATAGAATATTCTTGATTTTTTTGGTAAACGAAGAGCACACCCTTAGTAATCTATATTGTACATAATATTGATAAGATTTATACAAAAAAATAGGTAAATAATTTCCGATTCGGATTTTTGTCGAATGCAAAACATTCTACATTAAAATATCTCTCAAAACCAAACATTCTGCATTAACCGTTGATGGTTAATGCAGAATGTATGATATGTTAGTGTTGATACTAACATTTTCTACGGAACAGTTTAATCTTTTCTTCTATAGAATTTCTATAGAGTTCTATATATATAATTTCTAAGTTTCTACAGCTATCAGAGAACATTTTTATTTCATTTTTCTTCGCTTCTCTTTCATTTAAACTTTGCTATAAACGAATACAAAGAGATTCAAATTAAGCTGCCATTTTTAATTTTTAAAACATTTTCATGTTCTATCTATTTTTGAATAATAGATTTTTAATCCGATATGTTTCTAAATAGCAGAAAAAATTCTCTCTTTTCAAATCGCTTAACAGAAATATAATAAGAAACTTTATAGTATTAGGCCTACAATATTTTTGTTGAACAGTTTGGAGATACTCGAAATTTTCACTTTTCATACATTGATAATAAAAAACTATATATATAAAATTTTATATTAATAAACATAAATATAATAAGTTATTTTTTATTTATATCTTTTATTCAGTAATCAAGTCCATTAATATTTCGGCATAATGCTATAATCAGAACTAAGTTATATATTAAGCTATAATTCGTTATTGCCAAAAATTAGCAGGAGAAAAAAATTTCATTGTTAGCTTTTAATAAAGATAGCTAGACAATTGTTTAAAACAAAAATTACTGGTTTAATTGAACGATTGACTAAATACCGATCATGAAATTTTCACTTCGATACTTAGTATTTCTGATCTTATTTTTCTTTCTGCTATACATAACCATTCCATTTTTCGAGAAGGAAGAAGTCGTCGAGGATCCTGGATGTAACTGTGAATTCTCGAAGGATTTTGTCAAAAGAATCGGTTATGTTTTGGTAGATGTTATCATCGATGCATCGTGGTATACATATTATCAGATGTCGACGAGTCTAGGCGAAACTGCTTTTACATTCATTTGTTTTGCCGGATTTTATTTCCTTCTGAAAAGAAAAAAATCGTTTTCATTAGAAATTTTGCTGAAAGATATAAACGAGAAGATACAAAAAAATATCGATTTCGATTTAAAATTGAAGAAACGTTTAGAAGAGCAGGAAAACATAATATTTTCTAAACTATGCACAGATTTTGATGAAATGAAGGATATCGAACAACAATTTACTAAATTACAGAACGAGATATATATGCTTACTAATTACGTGAGAAAGGTCATGGATAAGTTCATAAAAGAATATGAAGCCATTCACTTATCTATAAACGACTTGAATCGAATTATATACACCTTTAAACAAGATAACAGCATTAGAACGAAAGAGAACAGTAAGAACGGAAAAAATGTTACTTCATCAACAAATAGCTGCGAGAAGAATAAAATTAATTTGTCCAATCCCACTATCAATTCGTCAGAGTATGATAGTTATTACAGTGCTAGAGATCTCGATCAGTGGGATGAAGAAAAATATATAAGACCAATCGAAGGAAATTACATTGAAAGAGTAATGGAGTTGCAAATGGTAGAAATGCGAGTGAGAGAGTATCTCGAAAGCATCGATAAACCAGTTTCAATTAACGAAGAAGTTGATTAAAAATACATAATTTCTGTACATCGAACTCTTTATTTTATTCGATTTTACTTTATACTACAAAATTGCAGATACTATATTTAATATATATACGGTATATATTTAATTCAATCATAACTTTTATGCAAATTTAGTTTTGATGAAGTATTAAAATTATTTTTAAAGTAATTCTTTATGCTTCAAGAATCATTTGACTCTTTACCAAAAAATATTCTGTTTCATAAAATAATTTTGTAAAACTGATATTTTATTAGACTACACGTTTTTACTTTTTAAAATCAACTACATTAGTTTCTACCATTAAATGATCCGAATCTTTTTGATGATAAAATATCAATATATCAATATATGAATATAAAATATATCGAGGCTTTTCCATAATCAATTCACATCATTTTAAAATAGAATTTATTTTAAATGTATTTTGATTTAAATAATTGAATTTAATCCTTTTAATGTATATCCGATTTTCAAATTATTCAATCTGGTTGAATATTTTCCGATTGTTTTTAAAATAAATCGAAATTAAAATAATAAGCTCTGGCTGATGAACTTTGATATAATGCTATTAGATTTTTAAAATAAGTTCTTTTTTTTTTTGCATTTTTAAGCCCTTTTCCAGTCAGGGAGATTAGTAAGGCCAGTTCCAAGCATGGGCTGCACCCACACCTTTGGAGGGGGGCCGGATAGTGAAGGATGGGGATGGCCGGGCCGGGCCCAGAATCCCGAAAAACTTTTCAAGAGATACCAGATCGGGGTCCTCTTGCGTGGCACAGCTAATGAGTTACCACTTGGCCGCCTATAAGTTCTATTTCTCCTCCATTCTTCAAAATATTGTACATTAATTTGGTACAATTTTTTAATTTCACTGAAGATCAAAAATATAAAAATCATTCGAGGTTCTTTATAAGATTAGAATACAGTACTGCGGAATATTCCACTATTACTTTGAAATTTCGAATATTTGCGAAAATGATGTCATTTCAAAAACGGGGTTCGGGTGCTGATGAAAGTGGTGAACTTTCAGTTTTATTCCCACCCAAAGGACCAATAATTTCAAGAAATATTTATATTTAAATATCAATGAATGCTTTCTGCGTCGATTCAGATATCGAAAATTACGATTTCATTCCTCTACATATTTCTATAATTTCAAGTGATTTCGTTTTTCGACGCGGATGACCCATTTTTCTCGGCTGCAATTTGTAAAATATCACGTGACATGGCGATGACGACATAAATGTAATTTTTGTTATATTTTGCCACGTGGTATTTGTTGGTAATATATGAAATAGTCATCAGAATAAATGACAAGTTTATTTCTTAAGATTATTTTTATACAATAAACAAGCATATTTAACTTTGGTTTTACATACTATGTTAACGACGATGAATTATGACATCAATTTTAGTTTTGTTTTGGTGAAATATAGCGATGCTGTGAACCCCCGGGCACCACTCCCTTGTTTTGTGGTGGAATTATGTTGAAACTTGAATTATGGAAAATTGTATTAATTTTTTTTATTAAAAATATAAAAATAAAAACTAAAAGGAAAATAAACTATTTAATGAAACCCCCCTTAATTGTTGATATGTAATCCGAACGAGAAAGGAGTCATACACGGAACAGAACTGTGGGAAAGAGAAAAAAAAGAAAAAATGACGAAGTCTCTGAGAACTGGAAGGGAATAGCCGAAAAAATCAAGTCTCCAAAAGAAATAATAGTGAAAAACAAATTGAAGAAAATAATGCCTCAAAGAAAAAAAGATTAGAGAAAAGAGGCAAATGAAAATTTAGCAGAATTAAAAAGATTTAGAAGAATCGAGGAAGTGCAACATTTCAAGAAACACCGGAATCTTCCACTTCTGCTTTTCTTCTAGGGAAATATAATATTTCTCTTTCTGGTACGTTCGGATTGAGACAGTGCGTCCCTTCCTTGATCAATGCTTGGCATGTTAATTTTGGTTTCTTTTAATACTTTTATTATATAAGAAATCATTTTTTTCGCTCTTTTGTTTCTTCAATTCTCTCGGGTTCCGGACCCCTTGGTGCCACAAATCCTTTTTGCACCCTTAAACTACGCGAGATCATTCTATCATAATAATAATTAAAATACCTATCGGCCGCGATCCTTACTACAATGCTATTAAGACGTTTGCCAAGGTTGAGGGCCTACTAGAAGTTGCTGTTTATTTTAAAAAATTTTATCATTAGTGCTATATTAGTGCCGGAATTTTCCAATGTTAGTGCCGCGTACTTACACATTTTATAAAAATTTTAAAAAGATTATCGCGGCAAGTGATATTTTATGATAGAATGATAACTCACGCGTGATATAATGATCGATTCGTATATGTTAGTGTTTTCGTTCTCTAGTGCTATATTTGTTTCAATTAGCTGAACCATGATAGATGATAATTTTCCAACCTATTGTATTTAAATTTACATCATCATCATCTTGCTCGCTTTAACCAATTGGTTGGTGGATAACATGAATCAATATCAAGGGATGCCTCTCCTGGATCAAAAGTTTAATCGTTTGATAACTTTTCTCCTTCCAGGTTTTCCTTTTATTCTCTCAATTAGATATTTGTTTTGTCAACAGATGACGCCATTTTCCGTTCTGTAAGAATACTGAGTGATGGGGTGAAACAAATCCTTCCATTAGTCGGCCGGATTGGCCGCGTGGAAACGCTTCAGCTTTCCACTCTGGAGGATCCGGGTTCGAGTTTCGGGTCCCACCCCTTGAAAATATTTATCATGGGGTCCGGGCCCGGCCCGTCGATCCCTGTCCTCCACAATCCGGCTGACCCCTCCGTAGGGCTGGGCAGCCTGTGGAAGGGCTTGTTTTGCCCCCACTTAGTGTTCATCCTGAATGGAAAGTAGAGTCATCTATTGACAAAAAAAGTAAAGCTTCTCTCGTATCTTTAAATTTCTTCTAAATCTGAATTGGTTATCAGGAAGATTTTTCTTTTATTTTATTTTATATCTGCTTGTAGATGATTCTGGATAACACTAGCAGCTCCATTAGTGTCATTTTGACTCTTTTGTCCAAATAAAGTTATAATACTCTGGAGCAAAATTTTTTTCAACAACGAAATTTTATGACTTTTTCTAAATATTCGTATTTGATATGACTGTTTAGTTTTAACTTCCTGTAATTTTTTTAAAATGATGTTATTTGTCAATATATCTAGAAACGCAGCCAGGGGTCAGTGGCGCGTTATCCTATGGGTATAAAAGGCAATTGCCTAGACCCCCATCGACAGGGGCCCCAAAGTTCCCAAATCAGTATTCTCTAAACTATTTCTGTAGTAAAAAAATCTGAAATTAAATTTATGTCCCATACTGAGGATCCTAGATTGCATGTTTGACGCAGTGATTTAAACTGTAAAAACTAACTAATTCAAATACGGAAAGTTTAACTTTAAATGACCCTTTAGGTTGGAGGGGAAGAATTTTATAACTGTCAAACAAACTATAAACAATAC
>WUQG02411951.1:0-14405 GCA_011317285.2 Androctonus mauritanicus
GGAAACTCAGTGTGCCACGGAATTTTCACGATCCATTATTCAATCCGTGGCAAATTCATCATTGTCCAAGATGCACTCAGTTCTGTTTGAAATTTTTTTTTTTCATATTATTTTTTATATGACATTGGTGGGGAAGTTCACTTTGAGTATACTTTAAGAACACAAGTTGTTTATTGGGGCGGGGGGAGGGGGAAGCAATGAGAATTAGCTGACGCTCAACGAGTGGCACATGACCTACAAAAATACACCGAGTCGTTTGTTGAAAAATTGTGTGTTCGAAAAGATTTTAGAGTTTTTGATTCGAGAAAGAATCTAAAAAACTTCTTCCACTGATTTCTTGTACCACTGGTAAAGTTCCTCAGATTTTTCAGTAGTTTTTTGTACTTGTAGGCTTTGGTGTAGCTGTCCGCTTGTGTTATTAACATAATACATTTGTTGAAAATGATAAGTGTATACTTGTATCAGTCAAGGGACCCAGGACTTGACTGAAGTACATCAAAAAAATGAACAAGTGGACTCAAGTAGTGATTCACTTCCTGAACTGAAATAAAATCATTTTGATGATTGCACTGCAAGCAAAAAAAATGTTCAGATAAGTGAAAAGTATTTTTTCTTAAGTACACGGTGCTTTGTTTTTAAATACTTATCAAATTTCAGGTCAATTTGAACATTCAAGTTCTGGTAAAGCAAATTTTCCAGAATTTTTAGATAAGAGGAGTTCTTCTAGTTCTAGCGGTGCTCTGGCCATGAAAGTTTTCCATTACATGTCAACCAAGGTAGTGATTTGAACAATTCAAACGATAATGCCTATTATCCTAAAGATGTAGCACTTATCATGCTGGCAGTCAAAACCAAACAATTGGATGTTTTGAGAGTTTTGTTCGAAGGTAGGATGAATTTAGAAGTACAAGATACCTATATGGGGAGACAACTTGACACCTGCCCCAACGGGTGGAGAAAATGGGATGGCAATAAGCAGAGCTATTTTTGCTCAAACACAAAGCAGATTCTAACGAAAAAGATTCTGGACACCCCGCAACACCAACTTGATAGGCTATAAAGGCAAATCAGTATGAAAGTTTGAAGCGCTTGCTGGATAGTGGAGCTAATTCAGAAACAAAGGATTGACAAGGTAATTAAAAAAAATCGATGATCAAAATATCTGGAAAAACTATGGTAATTCGCTACTTTTTGATTCTGCCTTCTTCGTCTTTCTAGATGTAAACATTTGCCTTTTGTACAAAAAGTTACGGAGATTTATCAATCTCTTATCAATTTCTTTTCCTAACAAAGATTTCCTTTTGATTTTCAACAATTCAAAATGTGGTAGATGCCTTCTTAGATCTATGTTAAACAATTTTTATCACAGTGCGCTAAGATCTGTTAGATGTCTAAAGTTTTGTCAGAAAACTGCAAACGTTTTAGAAAATCGAAAAGCTATGTACTTTGTGATTTTGCCAAGAATATAGCTATCGTATTGGAAAAATCAAAACCTCAATTTCATCCAGTTTAAGATCAATTGATTTTCATATTTTTTTACCACTGTATACATAACAATACAATTAGTCACCCATTGAGGAGTCGCAAATTTGTGCCTTGTAAACATTTAAAAAATTGAAAATTCTCCAAGTGTTTGAACGCATTTCCGTATAAGGATGACTTTGAATCAGTTCAAGGTTCCTTTCTTCATAAAAACTATCCATCAGATTTGAACTTTTGATAAATTTGATCAAATTTGTATAATCTTGGCAAAGTGGGCGAATCAAGGCATGTATATTATCGCTCTCCCTTCGTGCATGCTGCGTGCCACGATTTCGGGCGAGATGGCCACCCGAAATCCGGCAGCCTGCTTTCTCGCGTAGAGGGCGCGCTGCGTCAAGAGATACACACGCACCGGTTAAGAGAAAGCACAAAGCAGGTGGCCGGATTTCGGGCGGCCAGCTCGCCCGAAATCGCGAAATCTTATCTCCTTCCGCGTCCTGCTAGAGGGGCTAAACCATAGAGATAGGCTAAACGCGAAAAGCTATTTGTACGCGCCATTTTATTATGCCTCGTGGCTTCATGCAAAAGAGTACAGAGTCTTGAGTTTTTAATTAATTGTGCAGTTTTTCTTGAAAAAAATAAATAATCGGGTGCAGAAAAATGGAAAACCCAGATGAAGAAGATGTGGAAAATTTATTCGAGGAATTTCAAGATCCACTGGGTATGATACAAAATTTACCGAATTCAATTTTTAGAACTTCTTTTGAACTAAATAAAACTGCTTCATACCTTGATAAAATTGCAACTTTCTCCATATAATTTGCCCATAAACCGTATATCGGACAGTATTAATTCACAGAAGGGTGCCCTTTACAGAAAATAACATCATGATATTTTATGGTTATGTCATATACCTCTAGATTTGAAGCCTATAATTTCAGAAATGTTTGTGCAAAAGGCTTATACTTATTGTGATTTCGTGCTTGTTTCCAGAGCTTGAGAAAAAAATTGTCAGCGAACATTCATGCAACAGGGGCAATGCCTCCGCCCCAAATCCTGAGAGTCAACTTGGCAAAGATGAAGTAATACTGTTCTATTTTGATGATGAGATCAATCAATATAGTACTTCACAGCTGGAAAATGGTATTGGTGAAACTGTGGGTACACCAGAAGAAGTAAGAGGCCTTTTGTCAGATATTATGAGGGTCAGAAGCTTGCCGAGTCCGTTCAGACCGACACCCAACTATCAAAGTGCTGAGAAAAGTAAGTTCTCATGTCTAAAAAGATAAACCCAAGGTTTGCTAATAATCTTTCTTCGCAGGCTTTGGGAAGAGCCCAAAATCATCTAGATCGAAACAGATCCCAGATTCGCCCCAATATCCTTATAGTGTAACACCGCAAAAAACCAAAGGAATGGGTAGCTGTACCAGATACACGCCTATAGATAATTATTGGAGACAACGACGCGGATCAAATGGTAATTTAAAATTATGATTATTCATTTATTTATTTATTATGAGTCAACATTCAGAAAATTGATTGTTGTTTTTCAGATTTTAAATCCACACCGCGCGCATTTGATAGGCCGCCCTCAATTTCTCCTTGCACAAAACCAGAGGTATTTAATACTGCACAACTGGAGATCCTGCGGAACACCCTGCGACCTTCTGACTTTGATAAATTACTGCAGGAAATGAGGAACCAGTCAAATAAAGGAAAAGACTCCGGGTTTTCATCACCTAGGCGTATGCGCCCAACCTTGTCTAAGAAGAGATTGTTTGTTAATAGCGATGATCGTGAAGCAACTCCTAGAAAAGGCAAGTATCTGTCATTTTATTAGATGGGCAATTAAATTAAACGGAAAGCTCTGACAGTGAATTAAAGAGGGTCGATGAATAAATTGGGGAATAATTTCAAAGTCTGAATAAGATATAAAAAAAGTATGTAGGAAAATTGAAAAAAAATTTATTTGGAAGTTTTTGAGGAAAAATTTCAGAAAAACGTAGAACAGTGAAGGCATTCAAGTATATCACCTTTGAAAATGATGTTGTCGTGGAAAACTATGTATTAACATTGAAAAATTCATAACGTAAATATTTTTATTACATTAAAAATTGAAACAAACCTTTTTTCATTCATTTTCAAGCACCTTTGACAAACTTTCAAAATGCACCAAAAAGCGCCCAAAATTGAAAATCATCGACCCTTCTTAAGACTATCATGTGAATCATTCTTAGTGTTTATTACAAATTGCTAAAGTATTCACTTTTTAATGGTTTTCAGGTTTCTCAAAAAGCTGCAGTGATACAACACCCACACAAACACAAAGTTCTAGGCACACAAATGCCTCATCAAAACAGAGGAATGTAAACAAAATTTATGATGATGCAGCGTTGTCAATGACTGGTGCAGAAGGTGAGTATCTTCTTTCTGATAAATGGAATATAAAAGGAAATTGTGCGGTAAAAAATAAAAAAATTTCCACCAGGAACACGAGTTTACGTTCATGTTTCTTGGGCAAGGAACGTTGTCAAAATATTTTTGTTCTATTATTTTTTTGGCAATTCAAATGATATATTACAATGTACTATTTCTCGACTGTTACAAATATCGTTTTTCACGAGTAATTAAGTGAGGATTTCCATCTGAAATTTTTACATGCCACCATCTTAAACTCGGTTTCATATTGCTAAAGATTTTTGAATGAAACGATACTGACTCGTTTTTGAAGTTTTTGTCCTAGATTAAATTACAAATAAGACTTGGGCGATGGAACTCGGTACCTATTCTCAGGAATTTCTCAACCGAACAGTTTTTAGGAAAATATCTTTATTTCACTACCCTGAGTTACAACGATTTTTTTTGACATTTATGTAGCGCTTTCTAACAAATTTTTTTGGTATTATCGGGTTTATCACTTGGATTTTTTTGCGGCTGACTTTTCAATATTTCAGTGTTAATTTTCGATAACGAAATTTTTCTTAATATTTCAGATATTCCAGCAACGCATAACGAATCAAAATTCTCGAGATACTCCTTCAGCACGCCGTTGAAAAATCAAGAATTGAAGAGAAAAATGAACAGTCCTTCTATACGAAATAGTCCGAAAGAAAACAATCAGACAAACGTTGCCTCAGACAGGGTAGATACAGAAGATATACAGCGCAAAACTTCCAAGAATCAATCACATAATGCTGGAAATGAAAACGGTATTTATTGTGCAGACTTGGAGAATCCGTTGAGCGCAGGCATTTTTGATCAAAATTATGAAAACTTCAATCTTGATGAATCAGACAACGCTTTCAGCAATATGAAAATCACAATAAACCAAGATGGAGATATAATTCTGGACCCGAATGAAGATGTTTCGATGAAAGAATCTTTCTTACCAGAATCATTAGGCATAGATAATTTTGATCAAAACTTCTTTTATATCCCGGACGAAGATTTGGATACGCCGTTTTTAGATGATATCTACAACATGATGAACCTTCCCGATTTAAATCGAAATGTTGTGAGTTCAGAAGTTGAAAAAACTCCAAGTAAATCCCGCAAACTGAGAAGCTTGAAAAAAATTAATTTCGCCATCTACGGATCTGACAACGACAGTACTTCAGATGAAGATGAGCCCTACGATCCAAGGCAAGACTCAAACAATGAATCAGAAGAAGAAGACACAAGTCAAAATGAAGATGTTTTGACTGAGCCAGAAAATGATTTGGGTGTTGAGGCTGACGGTAGGGACATGAGTGGGACAGAAGAGAAAAGCGTTCGAAGAATTCAAAAACCAGTAATCGTGAAAAAATACGAAGAACTGACTGCCCAAGAACTATTGGACAAGTTACAAAAAGGTGAACTTCCAGCATGGCAGAGTCATGAAACGTATGTACCCACGTCTGATGAAGGCGGAAAATACGCGGAAAAGTACAATTTTTGTCGTTACTGTTTCGTTTTGGACAAATACATTGCTAAGCATTATAGGGCACATCATAAAGAAGAGGAGGAAGTCAAAAGAATTCTTTCGATAAAAGACCTAGCAACACGGAGAAGAGCCTGGTCTGAGTTCAATGGCCTGGGAAATCTTATTTTCAATCTGAGCAAAGAATTCAACCCGGAAGGGATGCTGATTGTCAAACGTAGGAGGGTTTTGGATAAACGAAATTACAAAGCACCGACTAATAATTTGAACCCAGTCAATTTGGACAAGGCAGAACTTCTGCGAGAGACGTTGGAGAGTCTCGAAGGTCAACACCCAGATATCCACATCACTGCACCTCTAGAAAGCGAAAAAAACAAGGCGGAAAAAACACCATCTAGTAGCGACAACATAAAAGACTTGGCTAGACAATCTCAGAAAAAACTCGGGCGCTCGGACCGCGTGGCGTGCACACTTTGCCTAAACTTGTTTTCACTCAATTATCTTGGTACGCATTATCTAAATGCCCATAATGTAAAACAACCTGCTAGGTCTAAAACAGGAGCTGTGGCAGCTAAATCAGTACTACGTCCAGCAAGTCAGTACTGTACAAAAAGAACGGCCCAAATTGTTAACACGGGTTACGATGACGAGGTTGGAAAAATTATTAGAGTGGACTTTGTAATTCTGCTGTATTGCAACAAAATGAGTTTTAAGTTTGCGTCCGAACACCATAATAATATGATTCGGTCACATCTCAGATTGTTCGCAAAACTGCTCATAGAAATCAAAGTTCACGACAAGTCAATTAAAGAATTCTTAGATGTTTTCAACCCCGAAAAATGGGAGGTTTGTCTGGAGTCAATGTTGATCGTCTGTCAATACGACGAAGAAAAGGATATCATGGGAACTCCATATAATGGAGAAACATTGGTACGAATTTTCCGCCAGTTATTCCAGTTTTTGAGATGCTACTTTATTCAACAGCGGGAATCAGAGCGAAATCAGGATTTAGCCATGTTTGTAGAACTGTTTGAAGGGGACCATGATATGATATCGGGGAAGGCTTCTCAAACTCGAAAAGTAATCGCTCGAGGAGCTGGCAAGGAAGATCTGCCAACCGACCGTGATGTGGATATTTTCAACAGTTGGATTAACACCAAACTAGATATAGCTCTGAAAAGATTGATCAAAAATGGTTACACGGAAACGGACTATAAGACCGTACTGGAATTGACACCTGTCGATCTCTTATTATTCAACAACAAAAGGCCAGGAGAAACGCAGCGGGTCGAAATGATCGACTGGAAAGCTGGAAAAAAGGCTGACGAGAATAGCACAGAGTATCAATCTATGGAGAAAGAAAACCAAGATCAAATAAGAAAATACATTCGTGTTGATATGCACGGCAAAAAAGAAGAAGGGCAGGGCTCCATTTACGCAAATCTACGTAACCAGTTGGCTATCAATCAAATTTTGGAGCATAGACAAAGTTATGGCGTAGTAGATTCAAACAAATATTTGTTCGCTGAGAAGCATAATCCCTTGAGCAACATAAAACATCCGACGGTCAATATCTGCAGAATACTATCCCGGGAGGCAAAGCAGTGTTCCGCAATGTGGACTAAAATTAACGATCACCTAATATCGACAGTTAAACTTCGAATACGAGCTGCAACGAAATTAGAACAAGACAAGGAAATGTTGAAAGATAAGGATATAATGCTCAGGCACTTTGAACATACGGGTCGAACACATGATAAATTTTATGTTCGGAGGGCTGATGAGACGGATGCTCGCGTGACCAGGAACCTTGAGAAATTGAATGGGAAAGGAAAAGAACAGAATGCTGGAGAAGCAGAAGTTCCAGAACTCCGATCCGTTGAAGAACAGCCATCTGCTCGTGAAAATAACAGCTCAAATGCAACTCATGAAAATGCGGGTAATATTATTTTGTCTTTATTTTCTTTTTTCTACCATTTCTCCCTCAAATTTTTGCATTTTTACTTGAGTTAGAAGGTATGGGATACCGAAAATTAATTCCCGTAATAATCAGGTTCCAATTCAGCCCTTAAAATTATTACAGACCATAAAATATGATTGATTTTAGTTGTTGTGATATGAAAATAAAATTTTTTCCTGGTTATAAACTTCGTGTGTAATTCGGTTTTTGAACTTGCAGATTAACAGAACTCTTTGTTTCGAATCTATCTTCGGTCCAAGAAGGTCTTAAATACTCACAAGATGTTTCAAAATCGTTCGTCTTTATCCATTTTCAGTAATAACGTCAACTTTTAGGATGGAAGCCATTTTTTAACTGAAATTTCTACTATCAATCAACAAACTTTTGAAACAACTGGCTCAAGAATTATAAAATTCAAAAAATTGTCTGAAATAAATCAAGACAAACTTTTATAAACTATCTCGTGAGTATTGTCAACCTAATTAGACCTAATTAGACTTCCTGGAAAATGACTAGCTCACTTTTTTCACCCAATTTTTAGTTAAAATTTCTAAAGAATTGAAAAAAATGTATTTCCATACCACAACCGAAATCGATTCAATTTTGTGGTGTATCGTGAATTCAAGGATTTGGTTAAAGACTGCTTTTGATATGAACTAATTTTTGAATATGACATTTTGTAATTGAAACCTCATCAACAAAGCATTATAAAATCGAGAATTCAAAACATTCTGGGTGAGTCTAACTTCACCCAATCTGATTTAATTGCTGCATTTACACGTACGTGGTTTAGTTTACTTTTGTTGAGTTGGTTCTAACCCACCAAAGTTAACTGAACCAGCGTTTTAACTGGGCACTTTTCAACTTGGTTTGGTTTATTTCCAACTTTAAACCAAGTCAAGCTAGAAAGTGCCCGTCGGAAACGCTGGTTCAGTTAACGCGTCGGTAAGTTAGAACCAATTAAACCAAACTAAACCACGTCTGTGTGAATGCAGTCAATGTTACCCAGCGTAGTAAATGCAAATTTTGGCCAGTTCCGACAGGTACTCCAGCTTCCATCGACCCCTTGACAGCTAATGTAGAAGCAGAGCTCGACAAGCCTACGCGGAAAAAATCGCATCACAGATGGACGACTGCTGAAAAATCTGCCTTTAGAAGAGCCTTCGCTCCTTACTTGGATAAAAAAGAGAGGCCGTCGACCCAAACAATGAGGGATCAGTGTGAAAAAATGCAGGTATTAAAAAACATCCCAATCAGCTCCATCAGTACCAGATTTTCAAACATTTTTAATAATAAAATAAAGAACTGGTAGATGCAATGTTGAGATTATTTTGTAATTGAGGAACATTCAAGTTTAAACTTTCAAAAAGGTCTTTAGGCTCTTGATTAAACTTTTTATGATTCCTTTTTTTTTAAGTAATGTATATCTTCAATCTATGAGTTGCAAGAAATATTGATTTTTCTTGACATTATCAGAAGTTACAAATTTCAAAACACAATTACTTTATAATGAGAAAACATAATTTCAGCTTTCATAAACATTCTTAGCTCCTTTTTTAGTTTTGTAGAATTCGTTCAACAATTGTGTGATGTTGTGTGTCTTTTATGTATGAGTTTTAAACTCATGTTTCTTCTAAAGCATTGTAATTGTGTATATTTTCAATGTATGAGTTGCAAGAAATACTGATTTTCCTAAAATTATCAAAAATTACGAATTTGAAAACACAATTTTTCTATAATGAGAAAACATAACGTTGACTTTAATAATCGTTTGTAGCCCCTAGATTTAATTTTATAGATTTTGTATAGCTATTTTGTAATATTGCGTGTCTTCGATGTATGAGTTGTGAACTCAAAGAAAGCTTCCAAGGCAGTTGACTATGCAATCACTTTAGAATTCAATAAAGCTAAGAAATGATATTTGTTTTATTCCTTTCCTCTTGGGATTTTTTTCTAAGAAAAGAAATAAATGCCTATTGTTTCGTCGGGAACGATCTTTTGCATGCGAAAATAAGTATCTCACTCAACAAAAAACATTTAATGTATCAAAGTTTTCCACATTCTGCGATTATCGACTTTTCTTTCGCAAAACCAACTCGGATGATGCGAAACTTAGACATACAACGATAAAAATTGGAAATAAAGTCTTTCGACACACTAAGAACGAATTCAAATACTTTAATCGTTCTGGATGATTGAATATAATATATTTGTAAAAACGAAACAGTCAAAGACTATTCAAAACACAGAAATAATTTTTTTTCACGATTGCTAAAAGCGTTAACATCATAGCGAGCGTGCTCGTTTGACGCGATATGAGAATGAGTGAAACAATTTTTAAATTGAAACTAACAAACGTTGGTTTATTTAACTTAAAAGAGTGTATAGAAGACTATTTTATTAATTACAATTCCGAACAATATGTAATTTGTGAATGTTGCTTGCAATACGCCGGTTATTATCTTGGAAATGTCATGATAATCGACTTGGAAGATTCAACTCTTAAGATCCCGGTTAATTTTTTTCCGAAGTATCTGACGTTCAAAGATAAAAAATATGTTTTAACTGGTCTCATCGCTTCTAAAGAAAGCAGTTGTCGATCTTACATCGCATTCACTTCCTCGCCTAACAACTTATGGCAGCAGCTAAATGGATCGGTAACGCCAATAATGAAGCAATACGATAAAATGACGGAACAAAATGTAGCAGTCATACTGCATTCACAAATTGAGGCCTAGCGTGGTTTTTTGCATGTGTTAACTATTAGGTCATTATTTTTTGGTTTACTCCAAAAAGATTTCTTACGGTTGGTAATATTTCATTCATTAAAAGATTTTGTAACTGATTATAACTGTGTAAAAATGGTTCGCAATTAATACATTCACTGCTGAAGGTGAATTTTGATGATTTTACTTTTCAAACTTTGCATCTAGAAATAAAAATTCTGTTATGGGTTTTTAGCCCCTTGACTGGGCTTAAAAGTTGCGTTACAGTTTGATCATTGAAATTCTCAAAATTGAAAAGTTCAAGTATCAATCAGTTTATTTTTCCAATGACATTTAGATCAATGCTTGAAAAAAGTTATGAGCCATATATGGCTCACATAGCAGTGAATGTGTTAATATTTTTTTGTAAATAGAAGAAGAAAAGTAAAAAAAATCTCAGGACTCGTGTCGAAGATTCTCAAGTTACAAAAAATGTTTCTCGCGCTTCGAATATCGGCGCTGTTCTACAAAATAGTCGAGCGTAGCATGCCATTATAATATTTCATCATCATTGCAGGACTGAAGACAATATATTTGAAGCAGTTTCTTTTGTATTTTTTTAAAAAAATTTGGAAGTTTGTATATATATATATATATATATATAGAGAGATTATCTAAGATATTATCTCTGATATGAAAATGTATTGTTTACTCATTTTTCCGTTGAGCAACTTTTACGTATATTAGTATAAAGGCTTTAACAGAGGTGTGAAAAAAATCGAAAGAATTGGAAGTCCTGCCAATTATTCAAAAATTTCCCTTTTACAGAAAATTCTTCAGACACTTATATGCAAAAACAAACGCGAAAATTATTTTCATTTTGTTACTTTCTTAAAATGTTTCTTTGGCTCGTTTTTTAGGAGCATAAAGCCTTTTAATATTCGCATGGTAACAGACTGGATCGCCAACGGTAAGATCAGCAAAGTCGATATTAGAATCGTATTTCGAGTCTCGGGAATGACTGTGACTCCCTCGATAATAGAAATACGACTGGGGTCACATTGTCGTGAATGAAGACGTTCATGGTGTTCGAAAGAAATTCTCTCCAGAACCAAATGAGGACAAAAATTATTAATTAGTTCAAGACAAAATATATCGTTTAACGGATAAATAACTTAATTGTCCTATATTCTTCAGAATTGTAGAAAGGGTGACAAGATTGAAACGCTAACCGATATTGATGATTCGATGTGTATCGTATCGAAATGGTAACTTCGATTTTTGAGATTCTTCAATTATACGTTAATATGTCAACTTTTTAAGGAAAAGAAGAAGATCCAATTCGATTAAATTCAAACTAATATTATTATAATATAATTCAAGATCTCAGGAGAAACGTTTAGATTTTTTGAGATTCACTTTTGAATAGTCAACGTGAAGTTATTGATCACGAGTTGGAATCAGTTTAGAAATAGATCAAAAGCTGGAACATTCCCTTGATTATTCAAAAGTCTATTTCAATTCGAATGATCAGAATGAGAGCTTGAAAACTTCCTTTAGTATTTTAAGTTGACCATTTGATATGGGTTGAAATCCGTCGGTTGCATCCATTTTTTCTGGAAGATTACCATTGTAACGCATTTGCGGGGGAAAACTCATAAGGTGAAACACATCAATTTACTTTGACTGTTCCAAAATTCATCAAAATGAATTTTCGACCAATCCGAACAATCAAAGTGGAGGTTCGATCTATTTTTTCATTTTGAATTCATCGTTTGCAATAAGTTCGTATTTCACAGATTTGTGAACGATTGAACATCATAACTTCTCTTTTATCATCCAAAAAGTTCTGTTTATAAATTGTTGACAACTCCAAACGACCAAAATGAGAGCTTGAAAACTTCCTTTAGTATTTTGAGATGACAATTTGATATGAGTTGAAATTCTTCGGTTGCATCGATTTTTTCTGGAAGTAATCTTGCGTTACAACGGTAATCCGTTGTAACGCATTTGCGGGAGAAAACTCATCACGTGAATTACATAAATTTACTTTGACTGTTCCAAAATTCATCAAAATAAATTTTCGACCAATCCGAACAATCAAAGTGGAGGTTTGATCTATTTTTCCATTTTGAATTCATCGTTTGCCATAAGTTCGTATTTCACAGATTTGTGAACGATTGAACATCATAACTTCTTTTTTATCATTCAAAAGTTTCTGTCCATAAGTTGTTAACAACTCCAAATGATCAAAATGAGAGCTTGAAAAATTCCTTTAGTGTTTTGAGTTGACAATTTGATATGAGTTGAAATTCTCCGCTTGCATCGATTTTTTTCTGGAAGATTACCGTTGTAACGCATTTGCGGGGGAAAACTCATCAGGTGAAACACATAAATTTACTTTGGCTGTTCCCAAATTCATCAAAATGAATTTATGACCGATCCGAACAATCAAAGTGAAGGTTTGAATTGTTTTTTATTCTAGATTCACCGTTTGCAATAAGTTCGTGTTCCACAGATTTGTGAACGATTGAAGAATATAACTCCTCTTTTATCATTCAAAAGTCTCGTTCTATAAATTGTTGACAAATCTAAACGACCAAAATGTAGTGTTTTAGAGAGGGTGTTGAAGTAACACACTACAAAGAGTTCTTCCTATGTATATTTAATGTAACGCGCGCGGAGCCTTCCCGAGTCCTGTCGCTAGTCGCGTTAGTCTGTCACCATCCACACACAATTAACGACGTGTAATTAAGTCACACAGAATATATGAGTATTTCGTAATATTTATCCACCTTAGTCTTTGCTTAATTCTACCTTTCACCAATTTCTCCTAAGAAAAAATTATAGAGAAAAAATTTAAAAGTGATAAGAAAAAATTTTGACGAAGTTTCATTGTCAAATTTATTAATAACAGTTACAACCCTTAATATCAGAAATTTGACAGTGAAACTTCGAAAAAAATTTTTCTTCTATCATTCCAACTTTTTTTTCCATAATTTTTATTTATTCATCTCGTTTCATACAATTATTCATGTTTCAAGATTCTAGGAACAGACATTTGATTTCTTGGTTGTTCCCTTGTTGACAATAAAAAAACACTGCAACCCAACCTGTGCGTGAAAAAGTTTCACTTTAGTCGCGTCAGCTATGCACTTAAGTTTTTTTTGTATATAATTTATTCAATTATACTTTGCTTTGAAAACAAAATTTTTATAAATCAAACTTTTTAATGTTCTAATAACACCTTCCGCTGAAGCTGATTTAATTGTACTCGACGTTGAATATAAATTTATATTATATTTCTTCATTAAACGATTGAAATGTGTATTATAATATTCTTTACCTTCATCACTATTCAGAAAATTTGGTAAATAATTACCTCGTTCTAATATTCTTTCAAATGCAGTAGCTACTTCGATACGACTTTTATTCTTCAAAGGTTCTACATATAAAAATTTGGAAAATGCATTCATCACAACCAATATATATTTATAACCTCGATTGAAACGAGAATATGAAACAAAATCAATCAAATCCGTCACCCAAAGATCCTTTAGACCACGAATTCTAATCTTACGTCTAGGGAAATTTCGCCTTGCTGGCTTCAATAACTCCGAGTAAATTTTTTTCCTCTCCTTCTCACCCATTGTAAAGAGACTGACTCATTTTTTCCCCATCCTTTATATATATAGATGCAAGCTCCATCGATATTACCGTTATAATATTGGTACCTTATGAATTTTTTTTTTGCGCGAATCATATTAAGTCATGAAAATGATGTAAGAAGGGTACGAAATTATCTAACAATTTCTTTCAAAATCAGGTGTAAATATTATGAATCTTTCTCAGAAGGAGGAAAAAGCATTTAAAGGTTTTCCACGCGTGCGCAATTTATATAATGAGAACTTATGAAAATCACCTCGCAGTATTGATCAAAATCGTGAGTATTATTTTGGGCTCATGCAGTTTGTCTGTGCACAGTTATATCAATTTTAATGTGATTCATCTTATATTGTCGAGTACAAACATGTCAGGTGCGCAATATGCGCAGTTGTATCAATTTTAAATTATGCGCAGTTTGTGCGCAGTTGTATCTCTTTAAAATTATGCGCAGTTTGTGCGCAGTTGTATCTCTTTAGAATCATGCGCAGTTTGTCTGTGCGCAGTTGTATCTATTTGCAATTATGCGCAGTTATTAAAAAAAAATATCAGGTTACCCAGTTATTCCTATCTTGAAAATATGCAGAGTTTGTCTGTGTGCAGTCACGTTAATATAGAATATCATATACATAGTAATGTCAAATTTCTTGAGGTGGGGAGTCGTATCAATTTTAAT
>WUQG02411962.1:0-16143 GCA_011317285.2 Androctonus mauritanicus
AGGTACTTTTCCTATACCAAACTGACACATCCGATTTGTTCATTGTATACATATGCTAATTTCTATAAGACCATAATCGTCAGGTGATTTCTTTTTATGCTATTTTATACCTACCTAAGTTTGTATAATGTGTATAAGTTTCATTAAATTCTACGCAGAACGTTTTGAATAATCGCTATTTTTGTGATTTTTCCTTAATTTTTGATAACGAGTGTATATTCATAAAAATGATATTTTTAATGATATACAAGTAGTGCTCAATTAATGATGGTGGTTCAAATTGAACTCCAAGATCATAAATTGAATTGGTCAGAAATTGGAAATGACCAAAATTTATGGATTTCCCCACTACCAATTTTTATTACAATACTACCTATTATTATAATAAATTTAAGAAACACAAAAATAAAGAAACCAAACACAAAAAGGATAATTCTGATATATCAAATTATTGTACATACTTTTATGCATATGAATATTAACCAATCATAGAATTTATTGATTACATCTCCATCATAAGTATGAGTAATTGTCAGTCAATGGCATCATAAATCAAGGATTATCTGAATATGATCTCCATTTCTATATATTATATCCACAAAGTGTGTGATTCATAAAATATGCCCCTTGCATATATCTGTGTCTTGACTATCAATATTTCACTGATGAGATTCAAAAACCTCATTATAAACAGTTACTTTATAATAAAAAATTTGTACATATTGTATGCATGAAGCATGGAGGCCATAATAATGAGTGCATAAAAGCTGGAGATTATGAGTAATGTTTGAATGCAATAGTTGCAAACTTATGAAAAAGTTATTTTAGAAGTCATCTTTAACATGTTTTTTGACCCAATTTACATTATTTTAAATTTACAAAAATAGAAATCATATAAACTGCAGAAACATTATGCATTTATCTTTCAATTAAAGTTGGTTTAAATAAAGTTTGATTTTCTCCTATTACACACTATACTTTTTCAAATTGCAACCTAACTCACTAATGGATTACAACTAAAACCTTTTTAAATGAAAGAAAATAAAAAATATCAAAGTATATCACATAGATCTTTAATAAGATCTTCCCAAATTGCAAAAAATATTGAGGGCAATTACAATAAGGATTATGAGAATTAATTGAGGGATAATTTATAGTAATTCAATTTAAATGTTATAATTATTATAAACTCAAAACATGGCAGTTTAATATCATCTGAATGAATGATCCATTCCTAAGCAATATGAAATAAAAATTGATCATTCTATCAGAAGTTGCTCAATTGTCATTTTTTGTTTGCAACATTATATTTAAATTGAACTAATATAAATTTTCCTTAAATTGGATCACTTTTTAAAATGTACTGTAAAAAAATATACATAATCAATACTAAATAAATTATGTTTATTATATTACCTTTGGAGATTTATTTTTTTGTGGTGGTGAATTAAATACTAATTTTCCATCATGCCTAGAACCAGCTTTTCTAATAGCATCTTTTAAAATATTTTGAAGATATTCATAATTTGGTTCTTCATCAAATTTCAAACCAGCTACATATTGAAAGTATTCTTCAATTCCAGCTGAAAATAATATGAAATATATTAACAGATTTATAATTATATGATAATATAATTACAATGTGCTTAAGAATAGACCAAATATTTTCTTACAAAACATAAGATATAAAAAAATTGCAAAAAATGTATCCAATTTTTTGAACAAAGTTCAATTACATTGTATTCAATTATATGTCAACTATTCAAATAATCAAAAAATTTTTATATATGTAATTGCACTCTAAAACTCAACTTTTTTAAAGTAGAAGGATACAATTTTTATTGCATAATCTGATTCTAATTTTTATAAGAAACTTTAGTGTAAAGAACTTTATCCCAGAAATGAACATATTTTGAATTTCTTAATCAAGCATCTGCCACTGGTATTTGTTATAACAAATTAAATCAAAAATTTTAAATAATTCAAATTTGTTCAACTTCAGAATAAGTCCTTGCACTAAGATTACTTAGAAAAATTAATAGAATTAATCTTTGCAATAAAAATCAACCTTTCGATTTGAAAAAACAAAATTGTAGATCTTAAGGCATAAAAACCTGCATATAAAAGATTCTTGATCATTAACTTAATTTTGCATTTTTTTCTCTATCTGACATGGTTTCAGAGAATTGTTCCATTCTTAATCAAATATCTTACATATAATGAAACAAAAGTTTTCTTGAAATAATTTTATTATATAAAATAAAAATTGTTTAAATTCAATTTATTTTATTTTTAAGTAATTATAAATATGATGAGGAAATATTTATAAATCCTCAGATTTGACTTAATAATGAACACAGGTAATTTCCATCTGTATGAACTAACTCATTCCTTGAATGAGCTTATTAAGTAAGAACTCAAACCAAAAATCAATTTCCCCACAGAAGTAATGTTAAAATCAGGAGTTCTGTTTTCAGCAATACAATTTGACCACAATAAAATTAAGATCAACAAAATCAATAGTGCAGAGACATGCGACACCCAATAAAATCAGAATGCATAATAATTATCAAAGATTTGATATCTGTATTTATAAACAAAAAAATTAATTGTCAGATGATAAATTAACTGATAAACATCATAACACAAAGTGAGAGGACTTTAGTCTTCAATCATTCACAATAAAAAAGTCAAATTGACACCATCAGATTATTTTAAATGCAGGTATTGTGGTCAGACGAAGCTATAAACAATCTGCATTTATTTGAAAACAGAAGAAAAATGTGGGTGTACGCAGTCTCCGAGACCTTTATATGAGGATAGGTCAAATAAGGTTAAATTTGGACTTAGGAAAAAGAAATTCTTTGAGGTCAGTTGAGTTGAAACTACTAAAGGAGTAAATTGCAGTTGCCTTCGAACTTGACACAGAGTTGAGTCACATCTGCCAAAAGAGAAAACTACCTCCAAACTTGTCGATCATCATAGACAAAAACAAGAATACAAATTATAATAAGGAAGAAACAAAAAGAAGAACTGTGTAATTATTTGTTAAGAAAAAGGATTAAACTGGAATAAAACAAAAGGAAGAGAGAATTTTTATTCATAGCAGGTCACCTGTCACAGCAATTTGTAATCAGATATTTATCATCTTTGGGTGATCTTATTTGTATAATAATTTTTAAATAACTCTCTCCCTCCCCCACTCAATAAACATTAATTGTTTTTAAAGTTGTTATCTGAGTCGGTTCTGTGTCAGAAAATTCTGTCGTTCTCTCACCTAGCCTATGCAAAGCCCACAACCGCTTGAAAGCTAAATCCTGAAGCCATCAACTTTGATCCCATAATGTGCCACCTGGAGGTTTCACAATAGTATATGATTACACAATGATTAAGCTATCTATATAAATGAAAATATAATTTTTAAAATCAAGCAAATTATTATAATAAAGAAATTATGTCATAATAATGTTAAAGAATCTTTATTCTTTATCATTATTGATAGGTAAGTAGATGAACTTTAACACAGATAAATTACTATCTTAAGCACAATCTGGGAATAGAAATTATTTACATTATATGCTGATAAAACCAGAAGGTATGTTACTTCTGCTTCTTGGCCACTATTTTGAATTCTCCAATTTTGAAGCATATGACAGTTTCTGCTACAAAATTCAATTGTACTGTATTGTATAACTATGTATGTGGGTTAAATGTCTCTTTATGAATGTTTAGAATTTATTTATTGCAATTAATGTTTATATTTTCAATTTTTTGATACTTCATATTTGAAAAAAACCTTTTAAATCCGGGAACTTATAAACCAAGAACTACCTGTCTAAAAATTCTGATTGTGCAATATAGTGTATTTATTCATATAATTTTTATATCACTACTGTTTCAACATTTTCTAAAAAATTTTTTCATATTTTTATTAAAAATAGCTATCAGTTTCATTATTTCAAATGTTATCGTAAGTAATATGAGTGTTTCTTATTGAAATTCTATTCCATCAAATCCTTTCTAAACTTGATGTCAAAACATTCAAATATAGCAGATGTAGTGTTTTTTAACTCAATATGTCTCTCAATAACCAAAAGAATATAAAACAGAAATTTGTACTCTACACTTAATTATGATGAATTCTTAATTCATTTTGGACTTCCAAAATATAATTATTTATTTGTTGTTATACATTTCAAATGATTAATCCTATCAAAATCAGTCATCATTACTTAAAGATATTGTTTTTATATTGAGTCTATTCATAAAAGTGATAAAGAATTACAGATAATTTTCTGTTAATTATTTTCTAAAGGAACTAGATTCTGCTGGATGCATTTTCCAAGATAAACAGTTACTTGAACATGTGAAAATACTAAAATAAACGCTAACGTATTTTGAAGGGAAATATTTAATAGTAATTGTCACCTCTAACAATAAACCATATATGTCGAAAATTGCATCATGTAAATTATTTTGAATAACCAAGTTGATAACATCATTTATTTCCAGCAGTTACTACCTTAGAATGAACCAGGTGATGTTACAGCATCATTTCTTATATGCCTCAATTTCATCAATAGATATCTAGTGAGGAATATAAATGAAAATTAATTTTTAATAAATTACATGTTGATTATTAAATGTTGGTAAACATTACTAATGAAAGATATGATATAATGATTTGTTGTCATTAATTGTCACTAAAAACAAGAGATCATTATACCATGTCTTTTTAAATCTGTTATATTTCTCTGTGATACATCTTAGAATATTTAGATCAGGCGTGTCAAACTCATTTTAATTCAAGGGCCATTTAATAAGCTTGTAAGATTGCCGTGGGGCATATCACATTTAAATTTTTTTAAAATTACATTTTGGAATAAGGATTCAGATATATATAATTACTATATAATCACTTTTAGTTATACATATTTTTTTAATTTTATTTCTCGCTATCTATCTCTAACTTTCTATTAAGCGTTAAAAATTACATTTTCTGTACAAAAACAAAAGCTTAAATTATAATTATTTAAATTTATAAAATTTTAACTATTTATATTTTTTAGATAAGTTAATAACACAACAAATAAATCTTTAACAAGCCCGTTAGCAGGCTTTTTCTACACCTTCAAAGAGGGATTGTATGGAATGTGATCATTATTTGTATATCCACAAAAATACAGATTCTCATTTATGGCTTTTTGTTTTCTGATAAAAAATTTCATATAAAATGATGTAGTCCTTGCTGGAAAGCACTTAGTTTGTGTTCCTGATCTGAAAGATCAGTGTCATCTGTACATATATGTCCAATAAGGCCAATCGAAAAACAAAACTCGTGCAATTACATTTCATTAAAATCAAACTAGTGTTTCATGGTATATGACATAGCTACAAAGTGACAGTTACTTCCTATTATCTCATAACATATTGTTCTCATTTTCATTTTAGTTAAGAACGTTGAGGGCCACAAAAAATCACATCAAGGGCTGCCAGTTTGACACCCTGTGCTAAAGCAAACAAAAATTAGCAATTTTCTTTGGAACTTTTAGCAAATAAAGGTTAGTGAAAATTGTATTTTTTGATTTTTTAAGTGTTGTTCCCATTTATGAGATTTTTTCGTGGTTTGTATCAGTTTGTAAAAACACGAGTCCATTGTACTTATATTTCATATTTTCAAGTCAGAGTTCATTACTGTAAATATCCTTTGTGTGATTCAATACTGTAAGTAACAAATACAGATAGTTTGACATATGCAGTGCAAAGTTTTCAAAATTGTAATTACAAATTGAATTTATATAATTTTAACTGGCTGGAAGATAATAGTTATATAGTAACAAGAGAAGACAAAACTAAAAATTAGTCATTATGAGTAAACAAGAGCATGATCAGTTTATACTCAAGTATATAGAAGAATCAAAAGTGGAAAAGATCAACGCAGACCCAACAAAGAAGTTAGCAGCAAAAGTGAATAGGCTTGTGAGTAACAAAAAATTCCCAGCTATATTTAAACACCATAGAGTAAAGGAAGCATCACGTCCAAGAATATTTGCCTATATAAAGATGCATAAAACTCCTATAGAAGCAAAACCGATAGTCAAAAAAAGGCACACCCTGACGTACAACTTGGAAGCAAAGATAGCCAAATGGTGCAGTGGCATCCTCAAAAATTATAAATATACTGTCACTAGTCCCTATGAAGTTGTCAAAAAACTACAAGCTAGAACATCTGATCCCAAAGAAATATTAACAATATATGATTTTAAGAGCCTTTATTCCTCTTTGAAACTAGAGGCGATGTGCTTGACGTTTTACCGATTCCTGCTAAAACACCTGCCAGGCTCAGAGTAAGCGGCAGTAGTCCTAAGAGAAATTGCCCATATGATGTGTTATAACTTGTAATTCCTATTCAGAGGAAACTTCTACAAACAAAAAACAGGAGTCCGTATTGGGAGCCCCATAGCAGGGTTATTGAAGGAAATTCTGCTTAGAGAGATAGAAGAGGAAGCAATAAAAAAACTGTAACCAAGTATCGCAGAGTACATAAAGTACATGGATGATGTCTTAGTTATTTGGAAACCAGGCAGTAAAACAGAATTACTGACAGAATCCCTGACAAAAGAGTCATTCAGACTGCAACTGAGTCAAGAGCAAAATAGCCAAGTAGAAGTACATTTCTTAGACATTAAACTAGAGATACTGGAGAATAAATATAAAACAAAAATCTACAGAAAACCTACATACTGTCCTGTCCTCATCCCGAATTGGTCAAAAGATCCAGTAAAGTTTAAGAAAGCCGCATTCCAATCATACTTCCGTAGAGTGTGCACATACTGCTTAGATGTAAGAGATTATGACAAAGAAGTTGAGAATATCTAGAAAAAGGAAAGGAGCATGGTTACACAAAAGGATTTGTTTATTCAATCAAGAGGAATATTGAAGTTGCTATAAATAAAACACAACTTCTCCCGAAAAAAGTAACGCTGATACACAGCAGCAGCAAGAGAACTCTAAAGACAAATACATTGCTGTACCTTACAACTTAGCAAAATGCTCAGCAGTTAAGAAAGCGATAAAGCTAACAAAGAAAAAAAACATCAAAAGGGACCCTTTGGTATTTTCGTGTTTAAGAAATAGTAAGGATAAAATAAAAGACAGGAGTAAAGTAGGAGTCTATAGCATACCAGTGAAGAACAAAGACACTAGACAAGAAAAGAAATACATTGGTGTAACAGGGTGCACATTAGAAGAAAGACTCAATGAACATAAGAGGGACAAAAGAAGGAAAAACTTCTACTGCCCTCACAGAAGAATATTATGCGTCAAATGTAGAAATACTGTGGGATCAAGCCAGAATAATTAAAAGAATGAGCAACTTTGAGCAAGACCTGATCAGAGAATCTCTGGAAATAGAAAAAAGAAGAAATTTTAAAACATACTAAATAGCAGAAAGTCAAAAGAAATACCAGCCCCAAGGCTCTGTGCAATAAAAGAGACATGCAAGTAGCCAGAAACTGTTACGGTCCAAGATAAACTGCAATTGTGTTTTAAAATATTATTATGGAAAGCTTATGCACAGCACAGCTTGGACTGAAAATGCGTAGCCTACATGTACCTTGGTTACTATTATTTTATTTTTGTTAATATTTAGTTTTATTTTATTATGTTATGTTATATTATATTATCATATTTTATTATATTATCTGTTATATATACTGTAGTATTAATAGTATGTTATATATTTGTATAATAACTCATGTTTTGTAGGTTTTACGTACTAACAACAAAAATCTGATGTTCAATTGTATGTTTAAAACATCCATGTTCTAGAACAGAAAACGAACCTGAATATGGCGAATAGCCAGAAACATTCGTTCATTGTAAAAAATAGAAATATATAAAAATTTTTCCCCATACACACTAAATCACTAAATTTTTCCCCATTAAATCATCTATACACCCTTTAAAACCACTGTGTCAAATACCTCTCTTATACTATTACAAATAGACATTTATCATAAAAATAACACATCAATACATGATACATGTATTGATGTGTTATTTTTATGATAAATGTCTATTTGTAATAATATAAGAGAGGTATTTGACACAGTGGTTTTAAAGTATGTATAGATGATTTAATATGATTCAAATCTGTTTGACATGTTAATTGGATTTTTTGAATTGGAAGTATTCTGATCTAGTAGAATGATAATGAAAATGGATATTTATCCAATAGCACTGTAACAGTTTAATTAAATATGTTTATTGTTCTTTATGCATGTTTTTGTCATAAAAAATTTTATTTTAATATCTTTTATTATAATGTTGTTGCTATTTAATTTTTTTTTAAATTGGGTAAGTCATAAACAATTTCATGATACAGAATTTAAGCTAAGGACAGTCTGTATATAAAAATTTTTAAAAATTTACAAAATATTATTTTTCTTTGTGTAGGATGGAATATATTATTAGAAGTTTTGAAAGTGTCACCAGGTTCAATTCAAAGTTGTGTGCAAACATTAGAAGAGGGACATCTGCTTTCAATATCACCTGGTGGTGTTTTGGAAGCACAGTTTAGTGATGAAAATTATCAATTATTGTGGGGCAAACGTATAGGTTTTGCCAAAGTTGCTCTAAAGGCTAAAGTGGTAAGCATTTGTTTTATGTAAATAAATTAATTTAGCATTTAACTAAATAATAATAATAGTAATAATGATTAGACTAAAACTGCTACAGAATACATTATCATTGCAAATAATCTCAGATTACAAATATACTCTTGATACAGTTCTAGAAAATAAGATACAAATTATATTTGGGGGAAAAAATTCTATTTATAAGTATAGTAATTCATTAAATATAAAGATCAGACAACTCAGAAATTGAATAATAAAAGACCAGACAGCCACCAATCGATAAGGAATAGAGAACTATATATTTAGATATTGTCATCCTTAACACAAATGATTAAACATGCACTGAAAACTTATTAAGTGTAAAGAAATACATAGAAATAAAAAATTAACCATTTTATTCATATGCCATTTTAATTCTAATTTTCTTATATGCTGTTTATTTGTGGAATATTTTTATCAATACTGCACTTATAAAGAAACAGTTACATTCATCAATTAAAAATTAATTTTTAATTGTTTTTATAAAAATTTATATCTGTATGTTTGTGCCAGAGAATGTTTTTCTTCCATTTTAATTTAATGATCCATTTGCTGCAATATACTGCAAAATAACTTAATTCTTCATTAAAACATAACAAAAATATTTAAAAATATTTATAGTAATATGATAAATAAATAGAATATACAATATATCAAAAATTAATTTTGTTTACAGTTAAATATATTGTAATACAGTAGACATCCAATTATCTTTAACTTATGGTTCTGAACTTCTGGCCAGATAAATGAATGACTGGTTAATTCAAAAATACATGCAAAATATCATTTATAGATTATAAATTAAATAATATATAAAAAAAATCAATAATCTTGATTTGTCTTTTTGATTTAAATTCATTTTTGAAGTAAAATTATGCCATTTTTTTAAAATAAAAATTGGATCAATGACAGTTGAATTATCTTACTGTGTGATCTATATGCAGTTTCAACAGATTTCTTTCCTTCCAAATGACTTATTCTTTTTTCATTTTTACTCTGTTCATAGCTCGATGAAAATATGACCAGTTAAAATAAAAGCAGATAAGAGGCTGTTTACTGTATTGAACCCAACTTCTAGCACAAGTGGTGAATCTTTTTAAGGGTGCATGCCAAAATTGGTTAAATTTTTATAAAACCTACCATTTGCATGTTGACTCAAATTTTAAACCAAACTTCAAGGGAAATATCCAAATTGAATCTAAACTGCCAAATTAATCCCTTGATAATTAAATAAAAATTTTGATAATTTGAAATAATTTATACTAATGTTAGTGTCATCTTGTAATTAATAAATATGCTGATGATTAACTAAAGAGTGACACTATCTATGAATTAATGATTAAATTAGAATTTTTAATTAATTTATCTGAAGTAAAAATTTGACTTAGCCTGAGACCTTTGGGTTACCATTCCAACATCCTAATTACTAGATCACTGAGGCCACCTGACAGATTGATTCTTCAGATATTATTATAATGAATTTAGAATTATTTTTTGTTCATAGACATTGGATTCTACTGATAAAAACATTCCTAACCAAGCTTTTTGCCAATAGAAATATTCTTGATCAAGTTTTACATTAAATTATCAAGAGATTAATTTGGCAATTTAGGTTCAATTTGGATATCTCCCTTAAAGTTTGATTTGTAATAGTCTATGTTAAGACAACTCTGCTAGTTTAAGTATTGCCTAGTTAGTGCCATTGATAGCTTGTGTCTGGAAATTTCAGTTAGGAATGTTTCTATCAGCAGAGTCCAATGTCTATGAACAAAAAAGTAGTTTTAAATTCATTATAATAATATCTGAAGAATCAATCTGTCAGGTGGCCTCAGTGGTCTAGTGATCAGGATGTTGAGACAGTAACTCAAAGAGCTCTAGTTCAATCCTGAACTGAGAGAGATTATTTTCTTCGGATAAATTCATTAAAAATTTTAATTTAAGTATTAGTTCATAGATGGTGCCACAATAAAATAAATTTGGGACATTTAAAAATTTTTTCTGATATTGCATCTAAGATAAAATATTGATAATCTGCAGCCCAGATAATCTAATATCATATTATTAGGAGTATATTGTATATCAGTTCCAAGTTTTGCATGCCCAAAAAATTTTCCAGTATGCCACTTTGGACATTTCATATAGCTTGCAGATGAAATGCTAGGAGTTACTATAAAACCAAAATTCATAGAAATTTTGTTTTTAACTTCTAATAACTGTATTTATAGCATATTTCATATATTTTATTAATTTTGTAGCAGGAACAATAATTATAATTATATCAAATATTTATTTTTAAATGCAGTTTTTTACAAAAATTTCTAAATTATATTCAATTTTTAACATTTATCTATCAATTTTTATATTGAATTATCAAGACTGCTAAACTACTGAGTTTTCATATTGACATGAGTTTTAAATAATAAATGAATAAACTCTGAAGAATTTAATTTTTTTTTCAGCCAATCATTCCCATTTTCACAAAAAATGTAAGAGAATCATTTCGTTCTATCAGTATTGGAAGAAGTAAGTATATTATGGGATTTTTTTTACTTTTGTCTAAATAATTTTATTTCTTTTATAGATTTATAATAAATTACAATTTAAAATAAATCATAATAATTTGAATATAATGAATTAATTAAATTTATTTTTTCAATTAGATAAAAATTTATAAATACAATAATTTTTACATTAAGATTTTCTGTTTTTTATTATTACTTACAATAACAATGATATTTTGATTACATTGTAAATATAGGTAATCTATTATTTTAGAAATTTATTATATTTTGTGAAATATATTACATCTATTGAATTTCCATAAAATTAAACCATTTTTCTTGTAATCTCATCTGTAATAATAAAAGTATTTGTGTGCATATGCTAGCCATAATTTTTCACAAAATAGAAATGTACTCTTAAAGTTTGGCAATATGCCTAAAGATGACCAAAAGCATTGCAGTGCCAAATACAAACAAAAGCCCAGAAGTCTAGAGATTTAGAATTGCAATAATATATACATGTTTAATCTATCAGATTTTCATTTGAATTTTAGTATTGGTGGATCTTTTGATTAATAAAGAAGATATAATCTAATTTAAGATTATAATAGCATTGTGATGGCTCTGGAGTAGCTGAATTTTTGTTTATATTCGACACCAATATAAAAAGGCTGAAATAAGGACTATTAATATCAGATCCTGATGCTAAGGACAATTTAAAAGGCATGATGCTTCAATATTTAAGAACTACAAATAAAGGTATGGTTGACTTATAATATACAGCATATGTTGGCAGTGGAGTATTTAGACTAAAAAAAATAATAACAGAATTATAACAAATATTATAAAACAAAATCTGTTCATTACAGTAAGAAGAATGCATATGTTTGCAGAAATATGGATATAACAAAGTTTATCCTAAGTTAGAAAATCTGATCAACCAGTTAAAATGAGACTCTATTATGACAGATACGGGTAGCCCTTGGTTTAATTAATTAATTATTAATCCAATAGATGGTGGCAACATAGTACAAATTAAATATTAATTATTAAGTGACAGTTTATTTTAAAATTTATTCACCAGGGGAGTTGGTGCTCTTTGGATTTATGTTTTAATTAAAATATAAAATGTTGTTATTACATTTAATTTTTAAAATTAATTTAGTTAAAAGTTTTTGACAAGATTGAGTGTATAAAGTAGCTCAATATTGCATCATGGGATTCATTAGATAGATATTTTCACAATTATAATAAGTTCAATAATAATATTAATATCCAATAATAATAATAATAAAATAAATATTAATTTAAAATATTAATATTTAAATTAATGACAAAATATATTTTATTAAAAAGAAGTTCAATTAATTAATCAAAAATAATTTCTCAAAGTGCCAACAGATAATGGTTTTCTTTTCTTAAAGATGATTCCAAGACTGTTATTGTTGCAAATTTATTGGTGAACAAAGTCTGATTCTATTGTTCATATATGACATCTGCAAGCAATATGATTTCCCAGTCTGATATCCAATATGTATGGAAAAAAAGGCCTGTCTTGGACATTAAAATAATTATTTATTTATTTACAGTAGAGATACAAACACATTGAGTAAATGGAAATAATTTTAAAATTACAAACAGCATAAACTATAATTGCTATAAATCACTTGTATCATAATAAAATAATAGACATATCAGATAGGCAATAAATGATGACTGCATCCTGGAAACTTAATGAACATTGGTAAAAAGAGTAATCCAAGAGCACTTTTAAAATGATAATTATTAAATTACTAATTAAAAATTTCAGAAGTATTCCTCACTAATCAAATGATACTGATTCAATATTTAAATAACAAATTATCAAAATATATAAATATTATTGCTAGATTTAATAAAATCTAGTTGAAACAGCTATCTATTTAATCAGAAATTTTTAATTTTTTTTATAATTTAAAATTATCAATTGATGATAATTATCCTTAATACTCTTATTCTGCTTTGTGATGATTATTATTTATTAAACTAGGACAAATTTAAAAAGATGTTTAAAACCAAATTTCAAGCTTATTTATGAAAAAGCTCAAGCTTCATTTATCTATTTATTTGAGACTCAAGCTTTTTGGATCAAACTAACTTGAGCTAGCAACTCTAGTGACATGACACAGAATAAAGATGCATAAGAAACAAGCTTCAATTATGTTCTATTGCATCCTAGTGCATTTTCCAATAGTTCCAATAGTCCAATAGTTCCGATAGTTAGTAATCTATATTCTTATAGAATGTAGCTCTCTAATAAATAAGATTTTTTTCTGAATCATAAAACCATATGTATAACTGAGAATTAACACCAAATTTGACTCTTAGTTCTTTAATAAAATTATTATTATATGTTGTTAATTATTATTAATTTTCTAAATTCAAGCACTATAGCAAAGAAACTAAATTTTTAATATGACATTGTATCAGATTAAAAATTTAGTTTCTTTGCTATAGTGCTTGAATTTAGAAGATTATATACATAAAGCAAAGTGTTTACCAAGTTTGTCAATTAAATGTCACTGCATTATAAGAAAACGGCTAACAAATTTTACTGAATATTTACTACTTTTATTACTATTATGCTATACTTATAATACAGCTTATGTACTATATTTATTTATGTACTTATATTCTATTGTTATTCATCAATTCTTAAGCTGAACTTTCACGTACCACACATTTGCAATTATTTTGTGGTTACAGTGTGGTTGTGTTGTTGTCAAAATTACCACAGATTGTGGTCGAAACAAACTTCAAGCAGTATGCTATAAGCAGCAGAAGTATAGTTCCAAATACATGATACGTTGTGGATTTCTTCTATAAACAACTCTATGTCAAAATCTTTGTTTTCAGTCACCATTTTGTGCCAAACATCAACAAACATGTATGTATCAATTTGTGCATATGTATGTGCAATCAGTAACAGACTTAACTGATTAACAGGAAGCATCATCAGCAGCTAGTGATTGGTATGTTGCATTGTATGAGTTGTGCTTAACCATCAATGGCCACAATTTTGTAAATGATATCGTCAATGCATTGCAACAGCTGATAAAATCAACTTCAGTTAGTGGTCAGTGTGAATTATATTATGCATTTCTATATTAATTCATTACCATGCACAAGCAATCACTATTTTGCAATTGTGGTGTGGTTCTGTTGTGATATGTGTGAGTTCAGCCTTATAATAAAATAAACTTACTTCAAATTTATTGGAATTTTTAGAAAATACCACATTTATATGTAGAGAATATGAGAGGTTCTCTACTGTATACAAGTATACTCTGCTTAATGCATTTTCACTATGTTCAGTTCAATTACTGCCCATTCCTGCTATAATGCACAGCTGCCCCCTAATATATTAATGGTGACAACTAAAATTTCCATCATCCTGAAATTATTAACAACAATACAATGTAATCAAAAATGGAAGATGCCATGATGTATAGTATATGCTAAATGGTAATTTTGTTTTTATATTTTATCATTAAAAACTTCATTTTTAAATATGTGAAACAAAATATAACTTATTATACTTCTTCTATTTTAATACTTATAAACTAGATTTTTTCACTTTTTATAACTTATTTGAAATCCAAATCAATACTACAATTGATATTAAAACAAACTTTTCAATATGTATATGTATATGTATATGTAATTGCTAATATATTGATTCTGTATAAATAGTATACATTTTTTGTTAAATTATTTTTTTAATGTAAAAATCTTTACTAATTATTTACTAATTTAACATAATTATTTATTACAGCTGTCATTTAATCAAAATTTATAGAAGCGTTTTGTTCTACATTGCAAACCAATGTATATATATATTTAAATATACGAATGACTACATTTAAATTTTTGTATTCTGAGAATAGAAAACTGAAGAGGATTTCTTTGGAAGATTGAAAATGTTTCTTAATAAATATTTATCATTATTTTTTGAACTTAAACTGCAATTAATCTTTGTTTTTAAATGTTTTGACATTATTTATTAAATTTAGGAAATAAATATTGAGAATATGTACAATAATTTTTGGTATTTTCAAAGTTATATTTAATTGCTTCCTGTGTTTATATATTTTAAAAGTTATTTCATAAGAAACTAATGTTAACAGGTTAGATAAAAGCTTCTTATGGATAAAATCTTATGGGCTATAATTTCAGAACCTATGATCCTGAAATCATCCAAAACTTTCATAATGTAATTCTTATACTTACTTAACATACTTTTATTTAGCTCATAGTTTTTCAGACTCCAATTAATATGTTACAGTAACATATATCTGTATATAAATATGATACAAATGTTTGTAAAGAAAGAATTAATTAGTTATATTAGTCATTATTTCATCTGACTATAAGTTTTGAGATTCTGAAATTTCAAATTAAATGCAAATATGATACAAAAACATAAATACTTTACCATCATATTTTGGACAACAGAATTATATACAGTAGGAGCAGATTGTGTATTTGATTCTTGCTTGCTTTTTTTAACAGATATATTTTCATTCTCACCATCAAATTCTAAAAAAACAAAAATATGATAGTTTAGAGTTGTAGTAGTTAAATTTTTATATTCTGATTATTATAATTTATGATAATTCTATTTTTATCAAAATTTCTACAACAGTTTTATTATACAAATCCTTTTATAATGTGAAATCAAATTTTCTGCTCAATAATCACATTTTATTAAAAAATCTGATTACATCATAATTGATACAAGCATTTATATATTTTTTTAAATTCAGCTGTATACTTAGTTTATCTATAAAATATAATCATAAAATAAGCACTAAAACAATTTTAAAATAAAGTAGTCCTTATTATACTTTACTAACATTGAATAACAGCACTTCAACGCAGTTCTGGGAAACACTTATATTTTAATAATTAGACATACAAATGTT
>WUQG02411973.1:0-16143 GCA_011317285.2 Androctonus mauritanicus
TATACTCAGAAGCCCTCTAGCAGTCAAAATCTTTTGACTGCTAGAGGGCTTCTGAGTATATTAATAATAATATTTAGTTGCAGATATGATACTAAAATGGATTTACAGTAATTAAAAAAGAAACACTGTGAGATATCTTGTAATGGCATTTCTGAATAAAAGTGTGATGAGTGCTGCATACGAGATATCATGTAGTGTTTTTTTCAGTGAAATTTTTCATATACAAAGAAGTTTTCTAAATTTTTAATATAAATAAAAGCACTTACAGCAGTTTAGGGAAATATTTTAATGAACAAACATTTTTGGCATTGTACGTCATCATCAGGTTCAATTCTGTATTAATTAATTTATTATTTATTTATATTAAAAATTTAAAATAAAGGTGTTAGCAGTACACAAAGGTAAAGCAAGAAGTTTTCGTTTTGTTTGATTTTACAATGATCGTCTCCTAATTTCATTTGGTGACAATCAATAATACATATGTGTTATGGTCCTCACTGGGAAAAACTGATTGCAGTGGTAGGATCGCAGGTAACAGATAATGAAAAGTGTTATTGTATAAATTTAAAAAAAATATATTATTATATAAAATTTTCATTTATTCTTTCTAGTAATTCATAATTCAAATGGTTTTATAAATTTATACTTATATTTATTCTGTAATTACAACCAATCAAAACTTGTAGAGCAAAGTACAAGATATCTTGTAGCTGTCAATTTTGGTACAGACGCTTACTATGAGATATCTCGTAGTTGGCAGCAAATAGATTAAGGAATATAAAAAGATATACATGCAGCCAGATTAACAACTGCATTTACAAAGAGGGTCTAAGAATATGACATAGACATCATCTGGAGTCGAGCCAAAGTTGTGAAACTAGTTAACAATGTAACACAAATCAGAATAGCAGAGGCCATGATTATGAATCACTACAAAAAAAAATTTTTTTCGTAGTTAACAATAATCCTCTATATAACATGTGTGCCATGGAGTTGCATATAAAACTTTTTATTACTTAAATTTTGAATTTTAATTTTTATTACTTATTATTATACTTGTAATTTATTAATGTATTAATATTATATTATTATTTTAATTATTAATTATTTTAAAATGATATAAACTTGTGCATTCCAATGTTTAAATTGATGTTCCATATCCAACAATATTTTGTAAAATTATTGAAGATGCTTATTAAAGCTGAAAATACTATAATTCTTTAATAAATTAAATTTTTTCATTGAAAAATTGTGCTGTATATCATCCATTTATATATTTAAACTAATCCATTTAGTTAATAGAAATAACTGTAGTTTTAAATATTAGTAATAATTTCAAATTTGATTATAACAAAATCATTTATTGCCCATAATCTATTATATCATTCAAAAATTAATATTTTCTAGGAAAGGAATATTATTGGGCTTGGGAAATCCTCTTCTCGACATTTCTGCTAATACTGATGAAGAATTTCTTAATAAGTAAGTATAATTTAGTTTGATTCTTTATAAACTTAGTTCATTGTGAAAATAATTATAAAAAAACACTCACTTAAATTAGAACAACAATATTTTATTAATGCTCAAATTGCTTTTAGATAATACATTCATTATTAGATACTTTCTAACACTTTTCAAAATACTGTAATGATTATGTTGTATGTTATGTCGTAAAATTATACAGGGTGATCAAAAACTTTACTGTCAAACTTCAGGAAATGTTAGAACAAGACAAGTCAAGCATTTTTTGTCTGTATAATGTATTCTCTCCAGGACATAAATTTTGAACTAAATGCCTTAGAAGTTTGGCTTGAAAACAGTCTGTGTTGGCTAAATTATGCTTCATCTCCACTACATTGAAAGACTGCTGAAGTTGCTGATTTTCTAAGAACAATTTTGTTCACAGACAAGGCATGTCTTATGTGGGAATGATGCTTATCAGTCAACCTACAAATGATTAACAAGTAAATTCATTTACAAGTATTACAAATGATGGTCACAAATGCCACTAATTTTACATTTCACATACTAGATATTATGCTGTGCATGTAGTCTGGATATTTTTTGATCAAATTTTATACATGAATGTAAAGAACATTAATTGAATAAAAGCCTTCAATATTCTTAAAAATCCTAAATAGTTTCATAACAAACATTGTTAATATGACTTATTTGGTATTTAATCAATTCAAAACAAATCAGCTAAAGAGATGAAAATCTTTTTCAATAATGTATATTTTAATATATGTCTTAATGTTCATTTATATTTTTAAAAAAACATAAAATATAACATAAAAAGTATTACAAAATGAATTTTAAATTGATTTGTTAAATTAAGAATTAAAAAGAAATTAATAGTGACAGTTAATAAACATATTACTTTATCTTTGAACAAAAATACTATATATATGGTTATTATAATCTTTTTTTTTTTTCCTGAGATTTATAAATATTTTAAATAGAAGAACTACATGCAATCCCTGACTTATATAGATCCAACATATGCAAGGGTCGGCAAACTTTTGAGACGAAGGAGCCAAACTTGTTTCTCACAACAATTTAAAAATTATTCGAGAGCCATATATTTTTACAAATAATTTTCTTCATTTAATAAAGATATAATTATAGTATTAAGTATATCTTTATTAAATGAAAAAAAATCATAAAAAATTGAGCCATGTGTTCATCTATCCCCCTCCATTCCTTCTATATACTCTCTTCTCGTTCGTTTTCCCTTTGTTGATGTCATGCTTTGCGCATCTTAGTGCCACAGTTTTGTGAGACCTATAAATCAAATGAAATCACTATTATGTGAATAAAATTTTTTAAAATTTTTATAAATGAAACTATGATAGTTTTATTTTCATTTTCAATTTTACTTCAGAACCACACATACATACCCAAAGAGCCACATGTGGCGCATGAGCCACAGTTTGCCAACCTCTGAACATATGTAATACTTTGAAAAATAGCACTTAACAGCAGTTGATAAATAATAACTTAATTTTGTTGAAATGTTTTTGGTTGATAAATAACCATCTTCAGCACAACAAATAGAATTAATTGAAATATTACTTTATAGATATTCCATTTAATTTTATTCTATGTGCTGAAGATGGTTATTAATCAACCAAAAACATTTCAATAAAATTAAGTTATTATTTATCAACTGCTGTTAAGTGCTATTTTTCAAAGTCTTATGTATATTCTTGTTATCAGCAGGTAATGAAAATATTAGTTAGATCTAACATTCATAGATATGTAGTCACATAGTTTTTTTTATGTAATGAGCTGGATCTAAACCTGGACCCCTCCAGAAAACCTGGAGGTATGGGACTTAAATTGAATATGGATGCTCTAAGATGATAAGTGATTGCTTTATCATATGATTAGTATACTTATTCTTTAATATAACTATTTCTAGCATTATATCATTGTGATAAGCCAGCACTATATAATGTATGTTCTGACATATGTATGTCTGGAATTATGTAGGGTTTCATAGAATGACTTACCTATGTAACTCAGGGACTTCTTGTATATTTTTAAGTATTTTTATTGAAATATTTTTTCTCAGATATTTTTAAATTGAAATTAAATTTTTTAATTGAATAACAGATATAATTTAAAACCGAATGATGCTATATTAGCAGAAGAGAAACATCAGACAATGTAAGTATAACTGTTTCTCAAAACTTTTAAAGAATTTTAAATTGAATTAATAACTGAGTTCTAAATTAATATAAAACAAAGTCCAAACTAGCTTATTGGACCTTAAAAGAAAATTACAGATGCAGAGTGCTTTTGAGCTAGTTTGCCCATTTTCAGATGCACAGAAAAAATGAGTTAAAGAAAGCAGAATATTTGAATAAACAAATGTAAATTGTGATGTCAAACTCAAATATTGGAGTAACAGTAAAAACAAATAGGCTGTATATGTGAGATAGTAAAATGTAGTGCAAAAAGAATGAAGATAGAGTGGTAACAAATACAAATACAGTGGTACCTCGACTTACGAGTGTAATTCGTTCCGTGACGGAGCTCGTAACTCTAATCACTCGTATGTCGAATCAGTTTTCCCCATTGAAATGAATTGAAATCCATTAATCCATTCTGGACCCCCAAAAATATGACATTTTTTTGTTATATGTTTTAAATAAAAAAAAAATGTACTTATAATAAACGAATACTGTAAAAACACAATAGAATATATTCAGTCATTATATTTGTTTTTCTTTGAATCTACTACTAGTAATCAAATTTATCTTTGGAAAATACAACTGATCAAATATAAATTGAAAAGAAAAATGGATGTGGGAAGCATGTGTGTTACTCCACATGCAAATAAAAGGGAAAAAAACAAAATGTATTATAAATTAAACTCTCTTATTTGCACATGCAAATATTTTCTTAAGGCTCCATTAAAATTATCCTCTTGCCATATGAGATTATCATGGCAAAATTTCAGAACTTTCATTCTAGACATTCTTAATATTTCATATGAGTTTTTATTTTTCTAATAGTATGTTATGAATTATTTGAATTTGGGATTCTTTGATCTTGAAAGTCATAATCCTGTGTTTAATACAGTTACTAGTAAATCTGTCCCTGATATGATATATATTTTTATTATTTTGGTGCAAAAATATTAAAATAGTATAAATGACAATAATGAATAACTAAATGAAATAAATAAATTTGAGAATATCCAGTTTTTTTATAAATTTAGGTATCAAGAAATGATTGAAAAATATGATGTTGAATATACTGCTGGAGGTGCTTGCCAAAATACAATGAGAGTTGCTCAGGTAATACTTTAGCTCTTTATATAAGAATAGTTCATATTTTTAAAAAGAATTAGTTCCTTAATTGATTTCTATTATTGATAGTTTTCTAATTATTGAAATAAAAAACTTTTTATTCCATTTTTTTTTTTTTTTGTTTTTATTAAGTAAAATAGTTTTATTAAAAATAAAGGTATTAAAATGTTTATAATAGTCTATAAATTTAAAACAATATAAATTAATCAAATGATGGGAATTAAATGCTAGGATGTAAAATGAAATTAATCATGTAAAATTTAGTCAATATTTTTGAAAATACAGATGGTCCGTTAATTTAATTGTAATTTCGGTTATTTGAAACACTTTCCCACATGCACAATGTTATAAATGGAAGTTAGGCTCCCAACCAGTGGTGGATTACTCAATAGGCACAACTAAGCACTAGCCTGAGGTCCTGATAATTTAGGGCCCCGGAAAATTAATTATTTTTTTTAATTGAACAATAATAAAAAATGAATTAATAAAATGGCTTGAAATTTTTACACGAAATTGATTTTGATGACATCATCAATGATTTCTGTGTTCGCAAATACAGAAACAAACTTTCTAAAGACATTGTATACTCTTGTATAGATTATTGTATAGTTTTATTAGTCTACTGTGTAGTCTCTTTCCAAATTGTGATGATGTCTATATAACATTATTATTTCAAAGTTTAATTAATAATAAAATATTTATAATTTAATGAAAAGCATTGTCTATTCTTTAATACCTTTCTTATATATTATATATATAACACATTTTGTTCTAATAAGGGCCCCGAAGAATTCTAGTGCCTAGGGCCTCATATGTAATTAATCCAGCACTGCTCCCAACCATCAAACTCTTAATTCTCAACATATTTTTAAAATGTGATACATTACAATAATGTTGAATTAACACTGTTTATTCTTTAATACAAGGAAAATATACATCCCATGCCTATCAACTCTTTTTGTAATTAAAAAGAAAAAAAAGGCAAAAACAAAAGTGAAATGCATAATATACATTTGTATACCCAATATTTTAATAATAATAACAAAATATTTTTTAATGCCACTTCCTGAAACATTGGATGGATTACAAAAAGCTTTATTTCTGCTGACAATCCATAAAAAAAAAATGTATTTCAGGAAGATTTATTTTCCTTTTCAGTTTTACATGGATGAGAGAAATCTGTATAGAACAAATTGGTAAAGATTACAATAAAAAAGGAAAATTACAAAACAGTAGACAAACTGCATACTGTTAAACTTGAGGATTCAGAAATTGATGGTGATGGTGAAAAAAAAACAATAGAATTTGGCCATGGTTCATTTTAGTAGGGAATAACACAATGTCTGGAAGTGATGAAGGAATGCACCTAGTTAAATTTAAACAAGAATCATTGTGGCTGTTTTGACAAGTGATTGGCATTTATTGTGTGATGTCCCATGTTGTGGGATGAATGATTTTATACCCTATATGTTGTGTATATTTATGCCAGTAGTTAAATTCATTTAAGTTGTTTTAATGATAGCTATGCATTCTTTTATTTTTCTGATATAGCTATTTTTATCTCCATGTAAGATTGTGATTTTTTTATTTAGTATACAATTAAATTTTTAATTGTGGAAATGTGTTATATATTAATTTAATAGCACATTCATATTCTTTGTATCAGTTGATTAAGGAATGTTTTGTTTCTGTTATGTACTCATATGATTTGGAGCAGTTATTTGATTTTGTATACAATGCCTGTTTCATTAAAAATGTCTGTATAATGTGTTAACTCTTTGTATACATTAAAAATTTTACTTTATTGTTTAAATTTGAACTATGAGAATAAGTGCAGCTTAACGGCAGGAAATATTAAATCTTAATTAGAAAAAAGAAAATTACACTATAAATATTGTAAAAGCACTTTCAGCTTAATTAGTCCACTTCTCAGTTACAATTTTCTGAATTCTTTGTAACTGAAGTGGGCTAATAAAACTGAAAGTGCTTTTACAGTATTTATAGTGTAATTTTCTTTTTTTAATTAAGATTTAATATTTCCTGCCGTTGAGCTGTGATTATTCTCCTAGTTGATACATTTCAGCAATAGTATTTTGAACTTTATGTTTAAATTTGTTGCTAATCTGATTTCAGAGTTTATTAGTGTTCTTTGTAAATGTTCAAAAGCATTTTTAGTACAAGAAAAACTATAGTAGTATTTTTCTGTTTTAAACTTAATCAGGGACATCCTCTCACCAACCCAAATAATAGTTAGCAAGAGTGTCTTAATAACAAATTTGCCAACTGAGAATTCAACTAAATAAAATTTGTCAGCTGAGCATTTAATTAAATAAAATTTTCCAATAAGTATTGATTTTCAATTGAACACAGTAGTCTCCCTAATCCGACATGTATGGTTCAGGGGCTTGTCATATTTCAGAGATTTGCCAAATTATTGGATGTTCCATGAAAAAAATGGAATTACACAAATGAATACGCTCGATTTATTAAGACACTATTGCCCCTACTCTTGCTGTTCAAATTTTTCATAAACCCCTCAATTTTATCCCAATTTCTTTTAATGTCATAAATGATGGCTCATCCAATAATCATAAAATGAAGTCAAATCACTAAACTTTTCTCCCAAGTCAAGTTGTCTTTTTGACCACAGTCAATGTCTTTTGTTTTCATTTTTCACTTTTTCTGATTTGTAACATTATGTAAAAATAAATAACAAACACTGATATAGTAAAAATACTGTTTTACAGTAAACTGTGTACCGAACTAAAAATTAGTCTGACTATAATGTCTGCACAACGAATGAATAGCAACTGACAATTTGTTTACATCAGTTTTTCTCTCTCACGCATCGACAAGTTGTGACATGAAAATTTCACATGGACAGCATGATGATTTGCAGAGTGTCGGATTACAGAGACTCAACTATATATAAAAATTCATTATATGATGATGATAATTGTTTCTCTTATATAAAAAATAAAGATTTTTGAAATTTATTTTTTGTTGCATAGTCAAGAAAAAAATTTCAAAGATTGCTCTTACAATTCATGATTTAATTAATTAAAAATTTACAAATGAATATTTTAAAATTTTTGGTAAGAGGGTTTCTGGTTAAGTTTGAAACAGGAAAAACTACTATAGTTTTTTACACTAAAAATGCTTTTGAACATTTACAAAAATCACTAGTAAATTATGAAATCACCTCTTACCAAATTTAAACAATAAAATAAAATTTATAACATATAGCAAAGAGTTAATACATTATACAGACATTTTTGATGAAACAGACATTGTATACAAAATCCAATGCAACTGCTCCAAACCATATGAGTACATAAGAGATCACATGATACAAAGAATATGAATGTGCTTATTTAACTGATATACAACACATCACCAGTACATATCTATAATGAAAAAATTTAACTCTAATCTAAATAAAGAAAAAAATCACAATTTTACTTAGAAATAAAAATAGCTACATCAGAAAAATAAAAGAATGCATAGCTATCATTTAAACAACTTAAATGAACTTAACTACTAGCACGAATATACACAACATATGTGGTATAAAACCATTTATCCCGTAATAGCATGTAACACCACACAATAACTGCTAACCACTTGTCAAATGAACAATCACAATAGTTTATGTTCAAACTTAACTAGGTGCATTCCTTTACTACTACTAGATATTGTAAAACTGTTATCTCTACTAAAATGAACCACTGCCAAATTCTACTGTTTTTTCACCACCATTGTTGTCATCAGCAATTTCTGAATTGTCAAGTTTAATGGTATGTTATTCTTGTTTATGGTTTTGTAATTTTTTTATTGTAAACCTTACTAATTTATTACGTACAGATTTCTTTTTTCCACATAAAATTAAAAACGGGCATAAATCTTCCCAAAATGCATTTTTTTATGGATTGTTAGCAAAAATAAAGATTTTCTGACTTGTTGATCTTTAGTTTTGCACTCAACTGTCTCTGTTGTTACATTGCAAAAATATTCATATCTTGTTATATCTAACCAAGAAATATTTATTTTGAATTTTAGAATAAAAATCAGAAAAATTACTTTTTGAAATAAATTAGAATACAAAACTGTACAACAGAATATTGTATTCTCTTATTAGAATACTAATATTCTGTTGTACAGTTGTGCTCTGAAGAGGCTTATTGTTCCTATACTTGATTAGAAAATTTAGAAGCATTCATATAAACTAAAGCTTATTATATTATTGGACTTCATTAAATTGAAATACTATTTATTATTTATAGAAAGTTTTCGAAGTTTGTGTTGAAAATTTAATGTTTCAATGCAATATGAAAGATTTAATTATTTTTATATCTAAATGAAAAAGTACTGTTTTCTATAGTGATTACTTTTATAAATTTTTGAAAGAAAAGAAATTTTTCTATGAAAAGAATATTTATATAATTTTAATCTTTAATTGTGATGATTTAATTTTTAAAATATTTAAATTTTACTAATGATGATTATTTTTATTTAGTGGGTTTTAAATAAACCAGAAATATGTAGTTTTATGGGATGTATTGGAAAAGATTCATTTGGAGAAATTTTAGAAAATAAAGCTCGTGAAGCTGGAGTTGATGTTCATTATCAGTATGATTTAGAAAAACCTACAGGAACTTGTGCTGTTGTTTTAACAGTAAATGGAACCAACAGGTAAATAATAAATTAAACAAAATATTGTTTGCAATGGAATTTATATATAAATTTCTTCATTGTGTAATAAAAATTTTTTTTTATATAAATGATGTTTTCATTGATTTTATCCATTTGCTTATCTATTTATTAGTATTTTATATAATTTATATTCATTGAATCTTTGTAAAAGAATTACTTTTAGGAAGAAAATTAATATTATGTATAAAAATGAAATTTTGTTAGTTTTTGTGTAATTATCAACCATATATAATTTTTTTTTTTTTTGAAGTTATTAATCTAACTTCAAAAAAAATTAAATAAACAAATGTATATTTACCTATATAAGTATCACATTTAGAATATCCTACTTAACATATTTTTACTTTAATGTATAATTAGTTTCACTAATCATCCCTATTATTATGAATCACTACTATCTACCATAAGATTCTAACAGCATCTAAAATTTCCACTATTCTAAAACTGACAATGCAGTACAATCTAAAATGGCAGAAGCCATGCATATCATATATGCTGGATGGTAATTTTAAATTTATATTTCATTGTAATAGGATTTTTTTTAATATGTGAAACAAAATACAAGTATTATTATATTTCCTTGATTCTAACACAAATTTTTTTCAATTTTTAAAAATTCTTTGAAATCTGGATTGATGCCAAAACACTCTTCATTGTCTAATTTAAAGAAAGAAATTATTATTGTCTTAGTTGGAAATAATGGAATTTTTCCAGCAGCAGTCATTATTCAAAGCATTATATTCAAATAAGATGAAAGATAAAAAAAAAATGAATTAAAATGCACAAAATAAATTTTGTTGCAGTTAATTAATTTAAATTAGTTAAATGAGAAATGCATCCAACACACAATGATCATTAAAAACACATATCTTATGTCTAAAAATAACTGCATAATAATCATTATCTTATTGCATAAATTTAATTGAAAATATCTGAGATTTCCAAATTTACATAATACAATGATCCCAACATGACAATCAATTAACATATTATGAATTGTTATATAAAAAAAATATCTATAACAAAACATTAAAAATAACATTTTATGTTATATAAACATAAAATATTAAATAATGCAATATTTATATGTAAATTTAGCATTTTATAACAGTGAAAATTTTATACTTCACGTTATCTATGAAGCATGTATTTATAGTTTAAGAACATTTGAATGCATTAATTTCTTTAAACAAATAAAATTGTTTCAAATAAATATCAATCATAGTTTAAAATAGTTTATAATATGTAGAAATTCAACAGTACAGCAAAAAAAAATGCATTGTAAATTTAATAGATACAGTATTTAGTATGTTAGAATAATAAAAATGATAGCTAACAGACTTCTGATATTGGACTTTTATTTCAAAAATTGAGATAAGAAGCACTTCTTATTTTTTGTGTTCTTGATATTTTAAATAATCTTTGCTTACAATTGGACTTTTACAATATTTTTATTGTAGATTTATAATAAAATTTGAATAATTTTCTGCCCTGTACTTCCATGAATAAAAGTAGATAAAATTATGTGAATAATTTAAAGCAAAATTTAATAGTATATTAAAATCAAAGACACACTATTGTATTAGTTATTATAATCTAAATAGAATGCAAAATAATTAATGTTATATTTAAATCATTGATATATTACTAAATAATGAAGTTCATTCTAGGTCCAACTGTGTTCTGTCTATATTTGTAGTAGAGTCAGCAGAAGTTAGAGATTGATGGCTGGGCTGAATTTTAAGAAAATTTTGAAGCTTAGGACCTAGATTAAATCCTGTGTCTTCTGTAGAAATTTACAGCATTTCTGCATAGTTAATCTGAGCAATAATGAAAAACTAAAATTAGATGTAGTCATTGTTGGATTAACTTAGTGCAGGTCCTGATTGGATAGTTCTTGCAATGCCCTCTAAATATGCCATATATATATATATATATAAAATAAGTAATGTTTATAAATAAATATACAATTTTTAATTAATTCTTTGCTATCGATGCATAAATGCATCCAGCTAAAGCTATTGGTGTAGACTACAGACACATATATATATATTAACAATTGTTTCTGTTCAAACCATGGATATATGATTCAAACATACAAGAATTGATATTATAAATGTGTTTGAGATAGTCACATAGATTTCTTTTGCTTATTAATGACAATAAATATAAAATTTGCTTGTATCAGAAGCACTTTATATTTAATAGAATGTTACTTCTTTCAATAAATGACAAATGTGATTGCAGTAACATTGCAAAATATTATAATTATGATATATAAGTTTTGTGGAAAATTTTCATTCTTTCATTTTGGGCAAATTAAATCAACATATGAAAATATATAAAGTTTAAACTACCAGTAATACTTATGATTAGTATTAATACTTTAAAAACATCAATAATTTTATCAACCAAACTGTAAAATATAGCTGATTCAAGGAAAAAATTTTAAAATTAAAGGAATTCAGTAAAAGTAGTTTTTGTTTATTAATAATTTTAAATTGAAATAAGTTTATATTATTATTTTTAATTTACAATTAGAATAAATATACTTCAAATAAAAAAAAGAAACTTCATTATTTTTACAGAATGATTATATTTTGAAAATGATCATCATATTTGAAAATAATCATAAACAAGTTTAATTTAACCTCTAATGGACACATTTAGAAGTAAACTGCTATTTTTTTAATAATTTATTAATTGCACTATGTTGTCACCATCTATTGGATTAATAATTAATTATTTTTAATTTAAATTAAGATGGCACCATCTCATATTTATTAACTGAATTATAACTTTTGCTAATTTTCTGAAATTAAAAATTTATCTTGGCATGGATTCGAATCAGATCTTCGGGTTCTGCCCTGCTGTCTTAATCAGCTATATTACTAAGACATCAGATGAGTTCCAATTTCATGATGCATATAACATAACTAATTTAAAAGATTTATCAGCAGACTAGGCTGATATTAGTGCTCCTGAATAGGCTAAATATAGCCATGTATACTCATAGCAAATGTGGGCAGACAAACTTGGCTCAAGTCAGATAACATATTTCAGTTAATTAGAGGTTGTTGACCAATAATCCTAAACAAGCCTAATTTTGCCCCTAATGGACAAATTTAGAAATAAATTGCTATTTTAATAATTATTTATTAATCACTCTACAGTGCCACTATTTATTGGCTTAATAATTAATTATTTTATTTAGACTAAAGTGGCACTCTCTCTTATTTAATAATAAGAGAGCAATTAAAGAGATGGTACCACTTTATGCTAAATTAAAAATAATTAATTAATGTAATAGATTATGGCATCATAGTATGATAAATAAATGATAATTAAATAGCAGTTTACTTCTAAATTTGTCCACTAGAAGTAAAATTAGGCTTATTTAGGATTATTTGGTTAACAACTCGATAATATGTATATTTAAAGTTTTCCCTTCATTTTCAATGAATGAGAAGAAAGTATTTATCAAATAAATATGTCCTTAATGAAAGAGCTACAGTAAGTTTCATTTTTTTTGGTATGAATTGTTTTTAGTTTATGATAGACAGTAATTCAAGTTTGAGACATAAATATTTTAAAAACAAGACTTCATATAACTTAGTTTGAGACATACTGAAAACCTAATAAAAATATTTGCTGTATCTACAATATACAGGTAACCATCAATTTACAAAGCCTCAAATTACATAGTTTCAAAATTACAAAACTAAATTTATAAATTTTGCAATATATAATAATTCATATGGTTATATAAGAAATAAGTTGTTTTTAGTTGAATATGAATTCTATACATTTCTAAAAACTTCTGTAAATAGAACAAAAGGGATCACCTGAGTATCTCTCCTTCTGCTAATAAGAAGTGGGTGGAAACTTCCAGAAACTAACCTGTAATTTTATTTAAAATTATTAAGTTTTGAATTCTGAAGTAATATGATAGAACTTAACTCTGGCATAAATTGACAGTTATCTGTATTTGTAATTTATATACTGTACTCTAATAAAAAATTCAATGAAAATGATTCAATAATTTTAATATATTATCTTAAATTAATAATAAATTAAATAAACATTTGAGTAAAAGTAAATCAATCCACTATCAGTTTTTTAAAATTATCATCATCATTATTATTACATTATAAAAATTTAAAAATTGTAGTTTGTTCAGATTAGAATGCAGATAAATGCATAATGCATAAAATTTTCATGTGACAGGAAAAGGTATATTATAAGAATTAAGTGAAAATTTTAAGAGACTTGATTTTCCTCTTTAGTTTCTATGATTATGGAAAAATTTGTTATATTTCTGGACAAAATTAAATTTTCTTCCAAGTAGTTTCCATGATGGCCCTGAATTCTATGATTTGTCAGTTACCTATTCTAAAAATGATATCTGCTAATTCTGTTGTGAATATAAAAACAAATCAGCCATTTATTTTGTTTGTACTTTCAGTTAATTGTTAATAAACATCATTAAAATAGGAAGAACTAAACTATATTTCTGTTTTTGTTATTGATTTAAAGATTAAGGTATCATATGACAATTTTTCTAAGGAAAAATTCTTAGGCCAGTATCACACAATGCAATTTCTACGATTTCAACATATGCAAATTGGATATGACAAGAAATAAGTGAAAATCATGTAATGTGATATTGCTTACGACTGCTACACAACAATGAAGTGACATGATTTTTATTTTGGTCACTGTCTGAACTTTAAACGATTCATTGCATACAATAACCAATCAATATTATACTCAAATATCATGTGACTTGTAAGGAAATGAAAGTATGAGTGGTACATCATTGCTGCAATCTTCCATGGCTAATTGTCTTGTTAAATTATCTTAACATCCTTGGACACTTCTGTTCTTAATCCATTTTTTACATATTTTTTTCTCTTTGCTTGTACTTCAAGTTCTTCTGCAGCCAACATCAAAATTATAGCTTTAGCAAGACATAGAGCCATACTTATTTATTTTGTTCATAATTTGACATTGGTTTTAAAAACTCATTTTGTGTGATAACAGATTTTCAAACCAGTGTTCGAAATTGCTGGCAATAAAATCAATAGGTGATCATATAGTGTGATACTAGCCTTAATATACAGACTTTAGTTAGCTTAAAGTATGATATGTCATATTTAGCCATTGCTATCATCACTGTTCATAACTGAAAATTCAAATAACAGTACAATGATGAAATTATAATTAGATTATAATTATTTGCTTACCTTCTATATGAAATTATCTTACATGTCCTTTGATAGTATATTTGATTACAATGCTATTGTGAAGAATTTTGATATTTTTGCATTATTGTATCAAAAATTTTATTTTTCCAATCTTCCATCTTAGGAATTTGCTAATAATGCAGATTTTAATAAAGAATATTGTGCATCACATTAGTGTACATTGCTATAATTTCCCCATCTAATTTTGAAAAATTAGTTACAAGAAAACTAATCTTGCCTAATTTTGCTTTGATCAAAACTAAGTTTACTTGATTATTATTTAATTAAAATGTGTTTTGTTTGATTGCTATTTTATAAAAGTAGTTTAGACCAGAAAAAACTAATTTTGCCTAAAATTGAGTTTGTAACATATATTAAAGTTCATTATTCTTCTTAAAATATTGATATTTTTATGCAGATCATTATGTGCAAATCTGGCTGCTGCAAACTGCTTTGATGTCAGTCACTTACTGAAACCAGAAAATAATGCAATTTTAGAAAATGCTGAATTCCTTTATATAACTGTAAGTTCAATATTTTTTAAATAGTGTTGTCATTGAATTTCTATAGTATACATTCCTATCTAATAAATTGATGCAAATATATTAGGAGGGAGATTGCATCAGCAATCTCCCTCCTAATATATTTGTATCAATTTCTATATCAGAATCAGCATACGGTATGCTGATTCTGATATAGAAATTGATCTAGTCCATTCTGTATATTGCTATGGTATGCTGATTCCAATACAGCAAATACCAGTGCTTGAAAAATATACAGCATACCATTGTAAGTTTATAGAATACTTTACAAAAATGATCATGATGCTACTATAAAAATTTTTACTATTTTATAAAAAAAATGAAGGTTTTTATTATGCTAAATATTTTTTAGGGTTTCTTTTTGACTGTAAGTCCAGAAACAATTTTAGAAGTTGCAAAGCATTCTCTTAAGAAAAACAAAACTTTCATCATGAATCTCAGTGCACCTTTTTTAAGTCAGTATTTTAAGGAACCTATGTTACAAGCTCTTCCATATGTTGATATTTTATTTGGAAATGAAATGGTAAGTATTAATTTATGATTGATTTTAAATAACATTGAATATACTATTATTCATTAAAAACTAAAAAATTTTCCAACTGAAATATACATACGTATGTACATATTATACTGGAAAAAATACACACACACAAAAACAAACAAACAAACAAACAATATACATTGTTTAATGCTGGAGAAGCATTCCTGGTGGTTAGAAGTATTAACTGAATCAGTAATACAGTAGAAGCCGCTTATTATAATCACTTTGGGACCGGTCAATTTTGATAACAATAACCGATTGATAACATTAAGCAGTGCTTG